>JARHVA010008408.1:0-80000 GCA_037957365.1 Torreya grandis
AACCCATTTTGCACTAATAGATCTATGAGGTATGAATGAATGCAAACCTTTGATCTTATGCTAGTCTAACATGATTATGCAATTTGTCATTCACACATTTTCCTTTGAGTTTCATTAACCCATTTGACCCTTCACTCATCATTATATCTAAATTCATGATTGAATATGAGCCATTAGATCTTCCTAGACTCATTATCCTATTAGTCATTGCTCACCATTAGATCTTCTAGATGATTGAACACTGACTGTTGATCCTGCCATCTAAAATTAAATAGCTATTTTATGGTAATTCACATTGATGTTTGTATCACTATATTTTACATCTGTGTGAATTTTTTTGATGTCTATGTGACCCTCTATGATATATTTAAACTTTAATGGCTATTTTTCATCGATTTAAGTTTATAATCATGCAAACATTTTATTGACTTCTTGACCTTACATGTGCCATTAGATCTTTGCTCGAAATAAATGTAGAATATCTATCTTGGACCCATTTGAGTACAAAAAACTATTTTTTGAGGCTTTAACATTGACATCTATGTACCTATCAATGACATATACACACCTATCACTGCATATTTGAAAACCAATGGTCATTTTTGTGACTTAAATTTGACATCTACATACCCATTAGTTAACATATATGAGACCATCAATGATGTCTATGTAACCGTCAATTTTTGGACCCCAATGGATGACTAATGATATTGAACTTTGACATTTGGGTGAACATCACAAAACATTTTGGTTTATGTAATTATGTCTTTGGGGAAATTATTATGGAATAATTTCCTTGAAAGAAATTTATCTATCTTTGGGACATTTGTCTATGGGAAAAATGTCAAATAGAATGAGCCTTCATGTTTTTTTTGTGGAAAAAATGTTTGAGAAAATTAGGTCATCACTTTTGCCTCAGACAAAGTGCCCAAAAGAAATATGCCTTTGGGATTTTTGTTTTAGACAAAATTCTCAAAAGAATTAATATCTTTGAGATTTTTGTTTTGGAAAATTTTATTGAAGAGAATATGTGCTTAATAGTTTTAAAATATCCAAAAGAAAATAGACTTAGCAAAATAAAATCCCAAAATATTTTGATAAGTGAGGACTTAACAATAAAGGGTTTTGTACTTATATTTTTTAAAGCATGTAGGCTCTTCTGAACTTATGCTTGAATTTTGAATGCTCAAATGACTTTTCAATGTTTGTTTAACCTATCCCTAACCTTTGATCTACTTGGTTTCACCATGAAACCTACTCAAGAACCTTCCCTTTGCTCTACAGACCTGCCCCTCAAATGTTGACAAAATTACACTTTAAATAAACTTAAAGTGTCTCAAAAGATTTGTAGTTTGTATATGATCCTTAGACAATTAATTCCATCCAAAAAAATATTCAATCCTTGCTCCATACTTTATCTTTACGAAACTATACTACATTTAGGCAAATCTACTATGTAGGCCAAAAAATGGCTAGCAGGTATTTAATAAAGTATTTAGGTATGGTATACTAAAGATAAATACATGGCTTAGATATTAAATTGGGTAGGGAATACTCAAGTAGGTAGGTAAAAATCAATGGTATATAACTATTAAAAATATAACATTATTCAAAACTTCATTTCTCATTTTATCTATTAGGAAGAAAGCTTTCCTTACCAACAATAGTAGTTACATAGCTAGTGAATAGCTAATAATGTATGGAAATAATATATGCAAGCTATATATTGAGAACTAAGCTTCCCTTGATAGCTAATAATATATTTTATTAAGGGAATGTAGGTATGATAATAATATTAGGAAGTAAGCTTCCCTAGTCTATTGGGTAGGGCATATTTAAGTGGGTAGGGTAATAATAAAGATATTTATCAAAAAACAAACTTCCATTGATATATATATATATATATATATATATATGCCTTAATATAGAAATAAATAGTATATATATATATATATATATATATATATATATATATATATATATATATATATATATATATATATATAAAGAAGTTAAACTTACCTTGATATTTATGCCTCACTTCCTTGCTATCTATCGAGAAGTCATTCTTCCCTTGATATGCTATATTAGGTGAAGCAAAGCTAGGTATCAAGAAAGAAATCTTCCCTTTCCTTACTCCTTGGCATAGATGAAGTAGGTAGGTAAAAGGGTGGGATTATTTTCTATTAATTACATATATAAATTAGGACTTATAAATCTAAGAATCCAAATTGTAAATTTGAGAATCAAAATTTATATCTATATAGATAAGGTTGACTAGAGACAACTTGAGATTTCCAATCCAAACCCCATATTTGACTTTTATTTTTATCTATGTGTAATTTAGAGTATTCCATACTATATCAAATTTACAAATAGATAGATATTTGGTCACAAAATAGGGTGCTTGTCATACTCTAAGTATGCCCAAGTCCTTAATAAAATATATCAAATGATGGCATAGGAATGGATCCCACACCATAGATATATAAGGGTCACCATTATGAAGGCCCTACCCTAGTATCAAACTTGACCTACATAATATAAGGTAATAGAAGCTTTCTATATCCAAGTCATCTATGACAAAGAATAATAAAAGGGAAGTTTGTTTTTTTGAAATTTATATTTTTTCATCTAATAACTTTTCTCATCCTTAATCACTCTATACAATACCTTTATGGTGGGTTTAGTGTATTTATTCTTATTCCCAATCATCCCTAGTCACACCAATCTCTATAGAGGTTAGAATGCCCCCTATCCTTTCAATATTTGGCTTGGTCAATGCCCCCTCTCCTTTCAATATATGGATTGATCAATGTCCCCTCATCTAAAACATGTGTTTCAGTGTCCATTAAATAGGAAATAATGAAATGAATACATTTTAAAATACTTTTTGACTATCACTCATCATACTTAATCATTCCCTTATCAACCCTCTTTGTCCCTAATCACTCCCTCATCAACCCTTATCATTTATACTCATTCCCTCATCATCCCTAATCACTCCCTCATTTACCCTCAATGCCCTTTATCATCCCTAATCACTCTTTCCTCATCCATCCTTATTTGTAATCACTCCCTCCAGTACTTGTATGGTGGGCAAAGTATATTTGTACTTATGCCTGATCCTCCCTAGTTACTCATTTTCTAGATAGGTTAGAATTCCTCCCTTCCTTTCATTATATGCCTTGGGTATTCAATTGGATATTTAATTAGGTATACATTATTAATGATATGGTCAAGTAAGATATATACAGTCTATATTAGATACATGTTTTCAATATAAAGATATGGTTTGGGTATTTTATTTGTTATGTAATTATAAAGTAAGTATTGAAATAAAGATAGGTATCTAGGCCATACTCAAGTATAGGAAGGTAGGTAGGCCATATTCAAGTAGGCAAGGAAAGAATGATAGGTATGTAGGCATACTAAAGTACAATAAGGTAGGGCATACTCAATATCAAGATACATCTCATATATTTAATTGGTTATGTCATACTCAATTATATAGATATATTACATATGTAACATGATTTAGAACTTCATTTATCATTTTATCTATTAGGAAAGAAGCTTCCCTTTCTAACAAAAGAAGTTAAGTAGGTAGGGCATAGATAAGTAGGTAGGGAAAGAATACATATAAGCTATAGATCACGAATCAAGCTTCCCTTGATATCTAATAATATGTTCTAAAAATGGAAAGTAAGTATGACATGAAAAAATCTATATATCTCAAGAAGGAATCTTCCATTTCCTAATTGGGTATGAAATATCTAAGTAGGTAGTCTAAGAACAAAGTTATCTATAATAAATTAAGCATCCCTTGATATCCATGTCTTAATCTAGAAGTAAATAAAATATATATAACAAAAAGGAAAATTTCCCTTGATATTTTTTCCTTACTCCATTGTTATCCATCGAGAAGGAAATCTTCTCTTGATATGTTATTAGATGAAGAAAAATGAGATATAAAAATGAAATCTTCCTTTGACTTAAAACTTAGTATGGATGAAGAATATATGTAAATTTTACATTACTTTAACAAGTAGGAAATTTTTTATATCAGGATAGGGCCTTCAAAATGTTTCCCCCTAATATCTATGGTAGGGCCCTCAATCATATGTTATCCTTTGATATATTATATTGGGTAATATTGAATACTCAAAGTATTATAGGGCACCATTTTGGAATTTAGGGCCCACTAAGCCATGCCCAAGCTCTAAGTTGTTACTCATTGATACTCTATATTAATACATATTCCCTTCACTCCCTTCATATATCAAGTTGGGAATAGATCAGGTTGGGTATATATTGAGTTGGGTTTAGAAACACACTCTATCAGCTATTAGATTGAAACACACACTACCATATTTATTACCACCTATTTATCTATCCTTCCAAAAATATAACATACTATGGACATACTCTCAATAAAATATATAGAAAATGAGAAGTCAAATATGGGGCTGGGATTAGAATTCTCAACTAGTCTCCAATAACCTCTATCTATATAGATATAAATTTATATTCTTAAATATATTATTGGGATTATTATATACCCACATCATAATCTATATATGTAATCAATATAGTTTCATTCAACCCTTTTATCAATTTCCTTCCTATTTATTATATTTTAGGTCTTTAGATACACACTCTCTTTTTGGTCTAGGCATGGATCACCATATAGATCTTTGAATCCAAGAAAAAATTAAATGATATATATAAGTTCCTTGTTTGAGTGAAATAGGATGAGTGAAGGAATATTTATTTGGGCCTTATTTAAATTATTAAAATTTGAAATTGGAACATAATACAATTGGGTACAACTAAAAAGCTATTACACACACCATAAAGGTATTAGATAAAGTGATTAAGGATAAATAAGGATGATGAGGGAGTGAAGATAGATGATTATGGAGTCATTATAGATGGTGAGGTTTAATTATTTTGTGACTAAGGAGGATAAGGGAGTGATTAGTGATGGTGAGGGTCAATGAGGGAATGATTAGGGATGAAGAAGGACAATGAGGTAGTGAATATGGATGATAAATGATGATAAATTAGTGATTATGGATGATTAGGGATGGTGAGTGTCAATTAAGGAGTGATTAATTATGATAAAAGAGTGACTATAGATGATTAGATATGGTGAGGGTCAATAAATGAGTGATTAGAGATGATAAGGTAAAAATATGGAGTGATTGGGGATGAGGGATTATAATATAATTATTATGGATGACTAATGATGGTGAATGTCAATGAAGGAGTGATTATGGTTGATGAGTAAGTGAATAGAGATGATGAGGGATGGTAAGGTTCAATGAAGGAGTGACTATAGATGATACAAGATAAAGATAAATTGATTACAATGATGGAGGGATGATGAGAAAGTAAAATTAACACAAAGTGGTTGTTTTATGTATGAAAGTCATGAATGTTACCTATGTTGTCCAAATCACACCACTTTATCTTGAATTCAAAGTGATTGATTTTTAAACTTTACTTTGGATAAACCTAAGACTCTTATAAATGCTAAAAAGTAATCTATAAGGCAAAAAACCTAAAAATTGACTATATATTTTTTAAAAATGGACATCAATTAAAAAATTTATGCCCTAAAATTCTTAGGTTCAATACTAAGACCCAAAAAATACCATATTACTAATAACATTAGATTTTGAAAAACTATCTCCCACATTGTAAGGCATGCAGTTGTGAGACCAACTCTATTATCTACAGAATGACCCTAATTTCTTATGTTTACTAAAATAAATTTTAAGTATAAGGAATATAAATGGAACATTATATATGTAATATTATATAAACTAAATAATATAAATGGAACAATATAATTGTAAACTTATATAAAAGGAATAATCTAAATGTAAACTTATACTTAACATTTATTTTATTAAATCACATGTCCCTTTCAATACATATTTTTTTATTTTTATTTTTAAATGTCAAAGTAATTCATCCACAATATTTGTTATAACATGTACACATTAATCTCACTAATCAAAATGCATAGGTGTTATAATGTGTACACATTAGTTTCACTAAACAAAATGTGTACATGTTGTAACACATACACATTTTAGTTCCATAAGTGCATGCTTAGTTTTAAATAATGCATATGTTTTATAGACATCACACTTATATGCTATATCTATAATGTGTATATTTTATAGTAAACATCCATGTAATTTTCCTCCAACTTTGTGTACTTACCCACATGAATATTATCAGTAAGTATAAAGATAATTGTCATTTTTCATACTACATTAGAATTTATATTGGATTACATGAGTGTTTTTTTATTTGATAAGGTAAATTAATTATTTTTACATGGATCAATAACCATAGTTAAAAAATTATAAAGTAGAGTACCAAGCCTTGTGGGATATAACAATAAAAATTAATATCAACTGGCTAACTATTCCCATAAAAGGCAAAACAACAGATAGATAAGAAAAAATATATTCTAGGAGGGGGGATTTTTCCATCAGTTCCTTCATGACCTTGATATTATTCTCTTGCACACCTTATTGAATATTTTAAATTCTATACCTTGTTCTTTTTTCAGGCCCTTCTATGCCATCCCTAGGTAGGATCATTTGGGGTCTCTTTTGCACCTATTCTTAAACTAATATCTTCATGGTGGGGGTAATGTAGGGGATCTTATGAGAAGGGGTCTCCACCACCATCATGTGTTTCTTCATGGGGATCCTATACACATTAATATAATGAGTGAAGGATTGGATTGTTTTGGACACTTTTTTTTATGGCATTCTAATCCTATATAAGGCCCACTAGATTCATCACAGCCTCATGGAACTTATTGTTAATTTTTTCTAGTTTAACTTTGTTAGATTTAATATCTTATGTCAAGGGTTATTTTCCTTTCCTTTCCATTTATTTTTATGTATCCTAATATATTAGGATTGGTTTATGTTTAGGGATAATGAGTTCTAGGGGAGGGACTTCAATAGATGTTTTGGATAAAGGGATAGCATGGGGAGTACTAATTAGTAGATGGTAGGACCCATAGGTAGTGTTTTCCATAGGGAAGTCCTCCTTAGTAGAGGACAAATCTAGATTAAGCTCTCTACCCAATAGGGTTTTTTCATGATTAACCATAATAAGGATGAGGCCCTAGTGTAGAATGGGGTTTGCATCATTTATTTTGTGAGTGAGAGTAGTGTTCTCCAGGGATTTGAGGAGGTAAAAGGGGAGGCTAAATTTATATCCCTAAAAGTTATTTAGTAGTAAAAATTGATGATATAATATTAGTGTGTGCTTACCTTTAAGCTTTAATTACTTCATAACTTACAGGCATACTTTAGGCCATTAGGGTGAGAGGTTGGTATGGGGTATCCTCTTTTTTGTCTTGACAAATTCATTGGTGTGAAAGAACCCCTATAAAAGCTCCTAATTATTTTATTGTTCTTTACAGACATTTGATCCATCATGTGACATATCCATAGATTCTTAAATCAACTCTTCTATGGATGAGATTCTAACTCCTCTCAGCTCTACAACCCTCTTATTCTATCTGGTAATGAATTCTCTCACCATACCTATGCCATGTTTAGTTATCCTTAGCATACATTTTGTAAGCCTAACTCAATGAATATTCTTCCATACCTTCTTCATACCTTATAATTATGAGAAGGAATTTGGTTCCAAGAGATACCTATCTCCCCCTATCTCCATAGTACCTATCAATCTGAGGATGAAATTTTGTAGGTTTTGGTATAGATTTATGTTAATTATTTGAAATGAAATTAAAAGACATGATTCTTCCCACCTTATGTAATAAATTATCCTCACATTTGAATAATTATAGATCATTATATTTAAAATCCATCACTTTAGGAGTATGGTTTTCACATGTGGCTACCCAATCACCATCCTATCCTAAGGTGCATTCATTATGAATGGTTGATGAGACACTTTCAGGGATGTGGCATCATGCATGTTAGTTAGTTGAAAGAGGGAGACTTAATCCTATATTATCAAGCATGATTATAAAGTTTCCAAATAAAATGGATTTTAATGACATACACCACTATTTAATATGTTTTATTCTCTTATATGTTAAATAAGGAAGTGAATAATGACCAAAGAAGATCCAATAATGAGTGACGTGATGGGGATGGTGGAGAGATTATGGAAAAACATCCATGTAGATACTAAAAATAAATATTTATAAGATATTAGTATTTTAAATTTGACAAATACTAATTAGGGCTCTACCCTTCAATTTTAAGCCTCCGTACTACCCAAAGGATCACATTTACCATCTCATTATGCTTAAATTATTATATTATAGTTATACCCTTATCATTATGATGACCTAGACAACCTATACACTACACAAAGCTTAAAACCTAATATATGTATATTTCACTATTAGTTACATAATTGTACCTATTTTCTAGCCTTATGGACACTACTGGCCATAGAGGGATACTCATGTCGATGCTAGTGTCAAGATCCTTATCTATTATCTACTCACCTAAAGTCATCCCAATTTAAAATTTATAGAAACCTATGGGTTGGCATATTTACATTATTGAACCCTACCATGAGATATTTTTTAAAAATGTGTTATATATATATAGTTATAATCCTTATCATTATTCATCTATAAAATACCAGTAAATCACCTAAAAATACTCATTCAATCAATCTCACGACTTAATTCATTATGCCATATTCATCCCTATTTATTTATAAGTCATATGAGAAATCATAAAAAATATCTAAAGTATTCAAAGAGCATCCCATGAATGTTATTTTTTAAGTTACAATATATATAATTTCATGCATCTACATATAACATATTACACCATTATTCTCACACATTGCCACATATAGGGAGAGCCACATAGTTCAAAGGTCCTCCTTAGAGTATTGTCTAATTAGGTAGTACTTATTGATAGAGGGGTATTTGAGGTCATTTTGACAACATAATCCCACTTACCCCTTTTTTGTAAACATACCTCAAGGTTTAAGAAGGGTGAAGAGGTAGCATTTGATCCATAAGCAAAAATATACATGTGTTCCAAATCTGAGTATATCAAAATAAAGGTGAGATAAAAAATATAAAAATTAAGTTTTTCACATCATAATATATCACATATTTTATAATAAATAATAACATCACAAATGAAACATTATCATCAATGATAGTGTCCCAAGGTCGATGTTGGAGTTCATGATTCTAGAAACATCATTTCCAAAATCTAATGACTATCTCAAATTATTGATCTTGCACACTTTTGCATGTACACAAATTATATACACATGCACATTATATATCCATCTAAGTATCATTTCAGCTTGGTATTACAATAAATATAAAATATTTAAAATTTGGTACTTTCTATATTTAGCACATATCAATATATTGATTATAAATATACATTTATCTAAGTTTATAATTAATTGGATTCCTATAGAATTATTTTATTCATACATGTGTATAGGATAATCTATCCCCTTATCCCTTAAAAAATATTTTCAAAAAAGGGTTAAACATTTGGTAAACCTGAGCTTTAGTTTCCAAACCCTTGCTTGACTAGGGTTTCCTAATTTACCATTTCTTAATTTATGATATATGATTTCAAAATATTGAAAATTGATAAATTTGAATTTTTTTCCTAAAATTATGTTAAATATGGATATATATTTTTGGTGTTTCGTTGATCAATGCATAATGAAAATCCTTGCATGTAATTTTCCACTCTTTGTTAGATAAATAAAATACATAATCCAATGGTATAATTAAATGTGTCAACATAAATAAAATTATTCTAATATATATAATACTTAAATTTATTTTTATAAATCTTTTTGAAATCATATTGAACTATCATCTAGATTTAGTAGACACCAAAGAGTGTGATCCCAACCATTTATCCCCCTATATTTTATTTGAGTGATAACTACCATCCCACCCCCATTATTAACCCACAACTTATATTGTATTATGAGGACCATGTTGTCACTACACAAATAAGAAAGGGTGCCCCACCTACTCTACCACATGTTGATCCTAAACTTGTAATAAAATCTAAAATATATGATATTGTTAACCAATTTATCAATAAACATGAAAATATTTCAATCCTCAAGATTTTAAATTAGTCAATTATCTATAAGGATATCTTATACAAAGCATTTTCTAAAACCCAAGAACTAATTGATATAGAACCAACTTATGTTTCTAGTTTAATGTAAGATATTAAGAACAATGCAGATATTATCTCCTTTGATCATAAATATTTACCACCTAAGGATATCATCAATCAACATTTCTCTTTATTTATACAATTTACTATGAAAACAAAAGGTATCAAGAGTGTGATAGTTTATAATTGATATAGACTAAACATTTATAGCACATAATTCCTAACCACCATGGGTATTAACCCCAATGTTCTACCAAAATCTAATATACATATCAAATGATTTTATAACACATGTAGTCCATCTATTGGTCAAATCACATTAGATGTGACATTAGGACCAAAAATAGTGCAATCCAAATTCTAATTAATGTCTCAATCATTACATTATGTATTATTCTTAGGTATATCTTGGTTACACACAATGAAATATATCACATCTAAATAACACACACACACACACACACACACACACACACACACACACACACACACACACACACACACACACACACACACACACACACACACACACACACACACACACAATTTATACATTATGGATAACACATGTTGATGATAAGCCTTTTAGATTTTGAGAAATGTAAAATTATAATACTGAAGGCATCCCTAAGGTAATTCCACCAAAATAATATATTCCACTTTATAATATATCCACCTATGATATGGGTGAGTCAAGTCAAATAAATAATTCATCCCAAGATACTCATAAGGCATCAACAAATGAGATACCACTAGATACATGTATTTATAAAACAACCAAATAAAAGGAGATAATAATACCAATCCAATGAGAAAATCAAACATTTTAGCTTCGTTTATTAGTTAATATTAAACAAAAAGATGGAAATTTTTCATATTATTATGATGGTGATGATGAAATTCATCATTATATTAATGATGAATACTTACAAAAACTATCTTTTGATCCACACGAAAATCTATCACATAACCTATTTTGATCTACAAGCCTTAGTACTTACAAGTTAAATTCACGTCTAAAAGGATCAGAACCACCTATAGACAAAGGAAAAACAAAAATAGATAATGGACATGTCAATGTTTTTTATACCATACATCCTTATTATATCATCTCTTTATGTAAAGCTTATAAGTTAAAAATGTAAATCTACCATATGAACAATGTTGAGTCCTCTCATAAGTCTCCAGAATAGATATTAAAGATCTTAATAAAACAAGATGTTTTAAGAATAATTATTTCTATTTCACTTGAGCATAAGATTATATATTTACCTCATAATAGAAATCAATTCCAACTTAGAATTGGGGAAAAATAAGGAACACCATATCTCACTTATCATCAAATCACTAGCCATGATATTTTCCATTATGGGGCTCGATAAAGAAAAAGTAAAAATTACAAACATAATGGTCATAAACAAATTTTATCCAAAAAATAAAAAAAATGACATAATACTTCAAATCTTTAAAAATATTAGTATCCTTCAAATTTCCCACACTTTCAATTTCTAACTATTACGAAAAATGTTGTTTGGTCCATTGTCATCATATCAATGTTGATAAAAATATTTGGGATACCATTTTTAGAATTACATTTTTATAATATATGGAACATAATATCAATGAGTTAAAACACTCGTGGATGATACCATTATCTATTGAGCATATAATACTACCCATAACATGTGGAAAAAAGGATTTTTATATGCTAATATGGATAATAAATATGAAACAAAACTTAACCCTTCAACTTGTCTAGTATTGGATGACTAATATGACTACAATATTGAATATCAAAAATATTTTCCTCATTTTCTCGTTCAAAGATAAATAAATTTATATGTTGATGATGGATACAATGATAAAACCAAAACAATAATAGATGACACCAAATTACTAGAAAACATTAAAACATTGGTAATGATAAAACATAAATTATGGTAGGAAGAAAAGGATCCAAGAGGGCCACTGGGCAATATTTTATCCTCCAAATGGGAGAAATTATCTCCTTTCATTCCAATAAATCTTAGAAAATCCAAAAAAAAATAAAAAATCCAAAAATCCAAAAAAATCAAACATTCAATAAAATATAAAAATATTCAAATAATTTAAAATATATAACAACATTCAAATAACCCTATAAAATACAAAATATTTAGCATTCCCATGTTTACTAGATCATTTAAACTTATGTTGTTTTGTTCATGTTAGTAGATAGAATATCATTTAACATATATACACAAATGTGTTTCATGCATATCTAAATGTGACAAATCCATGCCACAAAAACATGATTATGCACATATATATGTTAGACCTCTCCTCTACCTACCTTATAGTACATTGGGAGCATCTAATTCATTGATCATGATTGATATAGGTTTCATATCTTTTATGATTATTTCATTATCATGTTTGAGATTATGTTAATGATTAAAATTTTATATATACATGCTCAAATATTTCATAGTGCACTTGATATGATATGTTACATGATATTTTTTACCAACATGTATATGTAGGGACTAGTATGATATGTGTTATAACCCCACTGAGTTAACCAATAGCTACAATATTTTTTTATTCACATAATTTACTATTAAATCATCTATAATTGTCTATAAATTCATTATTTGATTAATAAATATATCAAAATTAGTAATTTTATAAATAAATCAACCCATTTATTAATATAATGATCCATTTAGACTTCAAACATACATAATAGGTTTACAAGATGAATATTTCTCACAAATAAATAGTGGAAAGAACCAAGTACAAAAAAACATTAATATAATCCACATTTGAACCATAAATAAGTCTATATCCATTATTTTCATAACATTTATAATCAATTACAAGTCCCATATCCACTATTGTGTTTAATATACATTAAAAAATAATGTATAACAAGTTACATTTTATTACAAGGTCAAATATATAGTACAATATGTACAATAAGATCTTCAGAAACATCTCAATGATCCATAAATATAGCTTGAGTACGATCCCAAATGGTTGAAATAGTTGAATAGAGGAAGATATTATATTTAAATACTGATATGGGTGAATTATTAGACAAAAATTTATATTGAATTCCATTTATCATTACATAAAGCATACATTCATATAAGATCACACAATGTATAGAGAAATAACCATAAGAAGACATCAAAAGATAACACAAGAGATTATGTGAGAAACCTTCTTGGGGGATAAAACTCACTGAACCAATCACTTATAATAATATCCTATAATTAAAATATTCAATTTATACCAACACCAACTTTTGAAGGAGTACCCACCCCTCACTTTAGTCAAGCATCCACTTGACCTTTTGTTAGCACCATCTAGCAAGGAGGATACAACCCCCTAGATGATCAAGCACAAAATTAATCACCTTTAAATTTATTTCCAAATTTTATCTAATGTATAAAAAACCTTATTATTTAATTATATTTCTCTAACTCCTACAAAACTACCTCTCTACCTTATACAAGCCACTTAGGCTCCTTCTCTCAATATGTCTCTTCTAGGCTCATTAGGTCCAATGACCTATGTATCTATCTTCATAAAACTGATTATATATGAATTAATTATCCTATTTTACCATTTTATGGTCCTTAATTACTTTATACTTCTCTTTCAAAGGTTATCTCCTTCTCTTAAGTCCACACACACATAACTAGTCTAAATAGGCCAATTAGGCCCTGCCTTTATACCACACTTCTTCATATAACCCATCTTGATCATCCAAGATACTTTAAAAACTTTAATAACACCTGGAATATTTCCACACAAATTTTACATGTATTATTAAACCAATCCATAGGCTTTCAATTTTCCTTAATACCCAAATTCTCGATTAGGCCTAGTTGAGACCTAAAACAAATAGGCCTTCACACCCACACGTTACACTATGACCTATTGGACCACATTCATACTTCAAAAATAGATTAAAAACATCAAAAATTATTATAATATACCATTTATCACTCTCACATATTTATATTCCACCTATAACTCTAACTCACCACTTGAACCAAGTCTTTTAGCCTACTCGCCATTAGGCCTTAAAACACAAAAAAGTCTATCTTCTAGAATTGAGGAATATAGTTAATTTTATAAAAAAATAAATTTAAAAAATAAAATAAATATATAATTAATTACCCAAATAACCTTAAAATGTCCATTTTACATCAAAACTCAAGCCCTATGCATCTAACAACACCTCTATAATAGGACCACTCAAACTGGTCAAACATAGTCAAAGTATAGTGATGTAAATGTTCATGTTTAACACTTGTAATAATTATTAAAATATATATAATTCAAATTTATAAGTAATTATTGTCTTATATATCAACCTAAAATATTTATTTCTCTTTTTATATCATCATTCATTGGTGTAATAGACCAATTCCTTAGAGCACTCTCACACTGTGCATACACAGTTACACAAGCCCTTTTGGATTCCTATTCTCAACACCTAAAAATATTTATATATCTAAAAAAAAGATTTAATATAATAATTATGTCTCAAAAAACATAAATATATTAATTATATGCATCACCTCTTGTCACAAGGGATCAAACACATCACTTTCCCTATCACACCTAGAGCAGTCATTCTGACTCAAAACATAATCATGGTAAAAATAAATTCTAAAACACAAGTAAAAAATTAAAATATATTATAATTCATGTATAAGGTAATAATAAATTCTTATATCATCATAAAACACAAAATTCATATGCTTCAATGGTAACTTTTCTATTATAGATCATTCTCACTGTCTTGGGTTCTATTGTCTTATCTTACATAGAGAAGTCACTTTGTGAGAACCTTATAGATTGAATATAGGCATAAAAAAATTACCAACCAATTAAATAGGTATAATATGTCTTTAAATATGACAAAAATCCATTGGATTAATCTCTACTCACCTGGAACTCTTCCCTAAACTCTTTATCACACTACCTAGATTCTTTCATTTTCACCCTTTATAGATTTAGCGATATGGAAACTTAATTAACAAAAATGATTAACATATAGGATTTTTATTTATAAAAAAAATCCATGGAGCTAAATAAAAATTATTTTCCTTTAATCTCCATCAATTTTCATGTGTTCAGTTGGTCAAATATACATATAGCATCAAATTATCTAGAAATAAGTAGTTTTATTTACCTTCTACTCACTGCCTTATCTCACCATTACCACCTAGAAGTTCCTGGAGGATTGTTATAAAATATCCAATAATCAAACTTGATAAAATAATTATTTTTTGGCTAAAACCATTCACTTATTTCCAATATCTCCCTTATTAGGGTTTTTAAGCACAAAAACCTCCTTAACTTCTTAACATTAATTCATAAAGCTAAGGGCTTCATTTCCCTACAAAATTCCTATGAAATATTATTAGGACCCTTACACAACTACTCCAAATGGATCAGGTCACCATGTAAACTTTACACATGTCAACGAGTATCAAAAACTTCTTCTTTGGTTCTTATCTCTTAATTTTAGCACACCTTGAAGCCTTAGGACACATTTTCACGCTTTGTCCTTCAAGATGGGACCCAAAAATTGAAACACACACTTGAAAAACCATCTAACACCTTGGAAAACTTTCACAAGATCTCAAATAAATAGGAAACTAACTTTTACCCCTCATTAGGTCTCACCCTCTCTCTTTCCATATTAGGCCTAGAACTTCAAACCATACCTTGAAAAAGAAACCACATTAAAGCATCTTCAAATGCTCTCAACACCTTAGAAACATTTTGTACACCTTCATGCCATGATCCATAGTTTCCAAACTTCTACTTCCTAGCCTTAACTTGTTCATCACACTAGGTTACTAGACCTATTCTACCACATAAGGTCTATGAGAAGAAAACTAGACCACTATTCACATAATTTATCCTCTCTTCTTGACCTAAAATAACATCAACATGATAAAAACAAATTTATTAAAACAATATTCACCTTAGCTTGTATGCATCCAAACCTTATAAACATGCCTCATTAGGCCACCTAGGGTCTTATAACAAGGTCTATATAATGACCATTAATGAATTACACATCCTTTCAACATCACTTACTTTGATTAGCCTTCTTAGACATCAATGACATTACCACTTTTTCATTACCTTTGACATCAATGATAACACCTTTGCCAACAATCTCCCCCTTTATCCTTGATGATAACTTCTTATTCTCCTTCTTCACCTTTTCCATTAATGACAAAGTGGAAATATAAAACTCTTAGGTTCATATACACATTCATCTAATCTTAAGACCTAACCATTTACAATTATCCACCTTTTTCCATGCATGAAGATTAAATACATTGTCAAAACATATGATTTGGTTGATCAAGTCATCAAACAAATTTATTGAGTTCATATTTGTAACAGACATCTCAACATATCCACCATGATTTAATCTTGAAATATCTCACATATTCTCATCCTCACATCATGTAAATCTCTTCAATCCTTTCAAACTGTCTGAGTTAGCTCCCCCTAACTTCATACTCCATATAAAAAATCATCTTCAACAACTCTCCTCAATGAACTAAAAATGAGACTTAATGTCCCATACTATCTTCATCATGGTAATAAACCATGGAGAATACTTCATTTAAAACATCCATAAGCCTCCTATAGGATAGATTAGACTCAAACTATTCACTTTCATATTAAGAGCACCATTAGTCCTTATAACTCTAATAGGTATCACTAAGACCTAATCCACATAGTCTTGCTTCTTCTTGCCTAACACTGATATCTTTGGTCTAACATACCATCTCAAATAGGCATGGAACAACTTCATAAAAAGGTAAATCAAATCCAAAAACATGAAATTTATATTCTTCAATAAACACAAGCCATTAAGGCTCAAACTATTGCAAGATACCCTCTCAATCAACAAACAATCATATTAGGTTTGTGATACCTCATACATTATAGTAGTCCTATGATCAAAATTTTATCTCCTTCATGAGATGAAAATAGGTACCATACATATATTAATTTATCCACAATGACCTAAATTTCATTTACAAGCTCAAGGAATACCAATCTCTTCATGATATGCTTTAAATATCACTCAAAGACCATCTTCTTCATACTTTGTCTATACCCTATATATGAGAACTCATAACTTCTTCATTTTCATAATATTGTGAACTTACTCATGACACTTTCAACATATCATCACAACTTTATAAGAACTTATGAGTTCAATCACGTCACTAAATAAACCATTTTACTTCAAGTCATAGTCTCAAGAGCACATTATGACAATCTCCTTCAAGCTTGCAAGAAAACATGATAAGTTATAAGAAAGATCACCTATAGGACTTCTATGAACATCATTAGGGATATTACAACATTACGTAATCATTATTAGATAAACGATAGTCCTTATAACATATGAAAAACATCTCTTTACCATAATTTCATTGGTCTTAAAAGATCAACTCTTCAACTCACAAAAGCCATCATCCTGAAACTTGCTTCTTAAACCTCAACCTAAGCTTGACCATGCATCCCAATCATGATACCTAATATAAGATATATTTAAATTATTCCCCATAGCACTCACTCAATTTAATATGTCATATTTAAATCACTTAACCTTATAACAACACTCCTAGGGTTTGAAGTCATAAATTTTATTAAAACCCTTAGCTCATTATTCTTTACAATTAGAGCTTGATCTTCACTCTTGATGAACCAAAATGAAAAAAATAATGTAGATATAGGAGCATCATGACCTTGATATCATATATAAACTATTTTAATAATCATATTGAGTAACTAAAGTCACCAAACAACTCAAAAAAGACCTCTTGTTCTGCTACAGTCAAGAACTTTCACTCACAGTCAGTTTCCAATATGAAATTTTTATACAAGAACACACTACCAAATCTCCATCAGAGCATAGAACATAACTAAAATTAGTTATAAAACTCATTAATTATCATAACTTAATTTTAAAACCTTTATACAAGTTCTAATCCTTTAAAACTCTTCCTGGGTTCACTTAGAGAAAACCTAGTCAACTATAAACAACTTATATATGAAATAAATGTACCTGTACAAATTTTCAATACTTTAAACGTTTTGAGGATATTCATCATGGAGTTTTCTTAATATTTACTTTCAACACCATATATTTTTTACCAAAACTCCTACCATCTATACCCCATTATTTTTTCTTAGGTCTCTTTCTCCTACACATAGTCATTTGAATTTCAAATTTCAACTGTTATAAATTTGAACTCTCAGTAGCTATTTCCTAAAGGTTAAGATTGACATCCTCTATCATGTCACAAGTAATAAGATCAAATTTGAATCCCTATAACTTTAAATAGACAACTCTTAATCGTACCAAACTTTTATGAGACCAAATTGGGACATTCAACACCTCTAAGATTTTTTTGACCAAGGTTAACTAGTGTAAGTATAAATAATAAATGCTCAAATAAACTAACTTGTCTATACTTGAATGATATCCTGTGATGGTCTATCTTGTCTAGGCTACTCTAGTTCACTTTTTATGTTTCCAAAGGATACTTTGATATTTTATAACTTCCTCAATTCATCTAAGGATGACTCAAATCATCTTCCATGCCCTCCAAGACTTGTATTTTTGTCATATACTCATAAAACATCTGTTTGACCTCTTTTTCCATGCACCCATGTTTTTCATCATGTATTCATATCTTTCTTAAACATGAAAAACTACTCTCATGAACTCATGATAACCTAGGTTTGATCTTGGAATTAGCCTTAATATAGTCCTTCTTCTTTAACCTTCCTAGTGATAGCATGTAGACTTATATTAAAACCTCAACCATGATCTTCACAAACTTATCCATCACTACAAATAAGATGAACATTATCCTTATCACTCTTCAAATTACTTAGGATCACCTATAGTATATTAATCCTATTCCAAAGGTTTCACTCTAATACCATTTATTTGAAGTAGCTACTAATAGGGGGTGAATCAATAGAAAAAAATGTATATTCAATTCCATTTACCATTCCATGAAGAATACATTCACATAAGATCAAACAATGCATAGAGAAACAACCATAAGATATAATCACAAGATAACACAAGAGATTATGTGGGAAACCCTCTTGAAGGATAAAACCCACTGAACCAAGCACCTAGACTAATGTCCTATAATTATAGGATTAAATTTAAACTATAACTAATTGATCAAGGAGCACTGACCCCTCAATTTAGTCAAGCACCTACTTGACCTTTGGCTAACACCAACTATTAAGGAGATTATAACCCCATAAATTATCAAGAACCAGGTTAATCACCATAAAAATAATATACACCTTTGATTTGATGTTTTACACACTTAACTATGGAATTATCGTGCTTTATATTTTTCAAACCTACCTCTCTACCTCATACAAGACACTTAGGCTCCTTTATTCAATATGCCTCTTCTGGGCTCATTAGGTCCAATGACCTATGTATCCACCTTCATAAAATTGATCATATATGCATGAATGATATTATTTAAAACTCTAGTGGTCCTTAATGACTTTATCCTTCCATTTCAGATTATATATTCTTCACTTAAATCAACACACACACAACTAGTCCAAATAGGCCAATTAGGCCTTGCTTTATACGACACTTCTTCATATAACCCATATTGGTGAGCCAAGATATTTTAAACATTTTAATAATGCATATAATATGTCTACACAAAATTTAAAATGGTGATATAACCACTCCATAAGTTTTCCATTATGCTTAAGACCCAAATTCTCCATTAGGCATAGTTGAGACCTAAAGCAAATAGGCCTTCAAACCCACACATTGTACTTGTGACCTCTTACACCACCTTCAATCTTCACCAATGGATTAAAAACATAAAAAAAATCCTCTAATAAACCCTTTATAACTATCACATAGGTCCATTCCACATTTAACTCCAACTCACCACTTGAACCACGCCTTTTAGCCTACTCACCATTGGGCCTTAAAACATAAAAAAGTCTATCTTCTAAAATTAAGGAATACTATTAATTTTTTCAAAAAAAAACCTTAAAAAATAACATAAATATATCATTCATGACCATAATAACCTTAACATTTCAATTTTACATCACCACGCAAACTCTAAGCATCTAAAAACACCTCTATAATAGGACCACTTAGATTGGTCAAACACAGTCAAAGTATAGTCATGTAAATGTTCATGTTTAACATTTTTAAGAATGATTTAAATATATTTAATTCACATGTGTATGTCATAAAAATATTTTATATAAACTTGAAATATTTATTTCTCTTTTTATATCATCATTCATTGGTCTAATAGACCAATTCCTTGGACCACTCTCACACTATGCATACACAACTAGGCAAGCCCTATTGGCTTCCTCATATAAACACCTCAAAATATTTATATAGATTAATTTTTTTTTTAATAAAATTATTATGTCTCCAAAAAATCAAGTTATTTATTATATGAATCACCTCTTGTCATAAGGGCTTAAACACATCACTTTCCCTATCACACCTAGATTAGTCAATTTGACTCAAAACATAGTCATGGTGAACATGACTTATCACACCTAAAGAAACACTTATAGGATATTTAAATGAATCAAAAATTTCATAATAGCTTCATATATATCCTCAAACACAAAATTTTTATGCTTTAATAGAAACTTTGCTCTTACAGATTATTCTCACTGTCCTAAACTCCACTATCTTCCACTATCTTATCTAACATAGGCAAGTCACTTTGTAAACACCTTATAGCTTTAATATAGGCATAAAAAAACTTACCATCCAATTAAATAGTATGAATAGGTCTTTAAAAAAGACCCCAAACCATTATATTCATCCCTACTCAAATATAACTCTTTAGTAAACTCTTTATCACACTACCTAGTTTCTTTTACTATTTTCACTCTTTAAAAATTTAATGATATGATAAATTAATGGACCAAAATGATTAAAACAAAATAATTTTATTGCAAAAAAAACTAAATGGACCTAAATAAAAATTCTTGGCCTTCAAACTCCATCGAATTGCATGTGTTGACCTAGTCAACTCTACCTGTAACATTAAATTCTCTAGAAACAAGTAGTTTTTTGTACCTTCTACTCTCTACCTTGACACACCACTACCACCTAAAGGTGACTAGTGGATTAATATACAATATATAATCATAAAAATTGATTAAAAAATTAATTATTATCTAAAACCATTCACATCTTTCCAATTTCTCAACTATGAGGGTTTACAGGCACAAAAAGGTCCTTACCTTCTCAACATTCATTCATAAAGCTAAGGGATTGATTTTGTTAGGTGAATATTTTGTTACTAGCTGACTGATAGAAAAATGGTTATATCAACCAAAACATAAGGATATTTTAGCAAAATGGGTGTGGTGACCACAACCAGAATGAGATAAATCTCTCCTCTCAGCAAGGGGAGGTTCCCTATAAACTATAATATATGTATATAAGCTGAAAATACACTCAAGAGTGAAATCATACCATCCATCTCTATTTTTTTATAGATGATGTTCACAAAATAGAGGATAATTCTTGGGTAATTTCTAAAGACATTTCTCTTCTTTTAGAAATGATGTTCAAAAAACCAGAGGAAGACTTCCTAGGTAGTAACTGTAACCACAAGAGACCCATGAAAGCACAAAGTCTTTCATTGCTTATCTCACTGATTAGGATGAAGGACACCATAGGATTAAGCACATCCTAAAGTCTCCACCTAATAATACAATAGAGTAAAGGATTATGAAGGATAAAGAGAACTCAAAATATCTCTAGTATCCTTTACACAAATCATAGACTGAAGGTAATTATGGTAGCACAAAGTCTCCCATAGTCAGCTTTAGGACATCTTCCAGCTTATTTCTACTTTTTCTACTTGTTTGATTAAATGAACAATACTTTATTTAGGAAACATACATAAGAACAATTTCCTAGATGACACAAGTTTATTCCAATGTAAAGTTTGAAAGGTTGCTTGCTTTCTCAATCATTTAACAAAATATGATTAACAATCTGAGTTCAAAGTATCATGAATGCCTTCCAATTTGGGTAGTGCTTCACTTCTGATAACAGAGAGATATCTCTTATACAAAATGAGAGATTATAATATATATCATCACAAAAAAGACTTGGGTGCTTGTTTTCTTGAAAAAGGCCCATGGTAAATTGAATGCATTGAATATCTATGAAAGGGCCATGCTGGAATAGGTCATCAGCCTTGAATTTGACATTCTGAATCATCTCAAATGTCTCCTCCTAAGTATGGGTTATCTAGTCTTCTTTATGATGCTTACACAACTATCCATTCATTTTTACTTAATCAAGATAAACAGGCCATGCCATTGAATGTTTCATGTTCTCTGATGTCCACCTAGTGGACTGTTCCACCTTCTAGAGATAACACTCTAGATATTTTTGGATTTCTTGTAGTTGTTCTCTCTTTCCTTGCCACATTTTGTCTCTTCTTAGCAATCTAAGCTCTCAGGGCTATCTTCTCACTTCCTCTATTCGCTTCTTCAGCTCCTTTCTGGGTTGGTCATTGAGTTTATTCTCAAGGCTTTTGAAAATCAATGGTTATTCCATCACCCTAAAATTGATGTCTACAAGGACATCACTGGTCACTTCGAACCTCTTTAAACCTTAAACCTTGAACTATTTTGGTTTAAAGGCTTAATGGTTCAAAGGTTCAATGTTTTGTAAAGGGTCGCATTTGCTTTCTTTTTCTTCTTTAATTGAACCATTTCTTTGAACCATTTGGTTGAACCATTTCTAGAATCTTCCACTTCGTCCATTCACTCAATGATTTCATTTGAACTTATGGACTCTTTAAACCCATTGAACTTTTGAACCTTTTGAACCTTTCAGGTTCAAGGTTTAATAGTTCAATGATTCAATCTTATTTCCTTGAATTGTTTGATGCTTCAAACTCTCTAGATTTTCTAAGTCCATCTAAGTCATTAAAACTTTGAACTCGTTAAACCTTAAAAATCTTTTTGGTTCAAGGTTCATTGGTTTAATAGTTAAATCTTCACTCTTTGAATCCTTCTTTTCTTTAAGTCCATTGAAGTCATTGAACCTTCAAACTCATTAAACCTTTAAACTTTGTAGAGGCGGGGTTCAATGATTTAATGGTTCAAAGTGGTTCATTCTTTTTCTTTAAATCCTGCCATTAAGTCTTTTGATTGAACCTCGATGTTGAACCTTCCTCAAAACACTAAGGAAATGCCTTAAGTGTTTTGAACTTTATTTGAAGAAAGCTTGTCTATTGAACCTGTGACTTCCTTAGCTGAAAAGGATTGAATATTTGAAAAACTTAACTTCTCAAAACTTTTTGAAAGAAAGAAAAGAGAGAGTTTTGGTCTATAGGACCAAAATGGTTGGTATGTTGTCCACAAAATCAAGTGATGGATTTTGAGAACAATAGCTGGCTCCAGTTGGGGAACTTCCATCAATTGAAAACTAAAGCAATCAAAGGGAGTAGAATCAAAAATCTTAGTGCCTTCATCTATGCCATTGGGCTAGAGTCATACTACCCAGAAATAAAGGTGCCAAAAACTAAATGGTGCCAAAAACACATGAAAAACACAAAATAAATAAAGACTATACATATATACAAATGGACTTATATGATACTTCAACGATTGAAGTGCTTCAGATGATGCCCAATGTAAGGCAAAGTAAATGTCATCTCATCTTGATACCTGAGCAAGAAACTATTTTCACCATTTAAATGATGAATGGAAAATGGGCCTCTCCATAAGGAGTCCAATTTTCCATGCATTCCTTTTAGTTCTCTCCTCTTGTCCCATAGCAACACTTGATCTCTAATATAAAAATCATTGATCCTTGCTTTCTAGTTGAAGAGTCTCTTTACCAAACATTGATGCACAACAATTCAATCCACCACCATAGTTCATTACTCATCTAGTTAAGTCAAGCACATGATCCTCTTGTTGATGAAGCTTTCAAAAGTTGAATCTTTTACTACCTTTGCCAACTTCAATGTTGGTAATTCTAGGGTGATTGGTATTTCTACATTTAGACCATATAAAAGTTGGAATGGTGACATACCAATTGCCCTCATGGGTGTAATTCTCTCTACCCATAAAGAATCAAGCAATGCTTTATGCCAGGTTCTATGATTGTCATCTACCAGCTTCCTAATAATGGTCACCAGGTTCTTATTGCTTGATTATGCTTGACCATTTCCTTAAAGATAATATTCAGAAGAGTGGGAGAGAATAATTCCATAATAGTCGTAGAACTGGGTAATCTCATAAGAAGAGAAATAGGTTACATTGTCTATTACAATCTTGGTTGGGACCCCAAACCTAGAAATGATGTTTTCCTTAAGGAAATTACATACTACTTCTTAAGTAGCATGCTTGAATGGAATGGCTTCCACCTATTTGGTAAAGTAGTCTATGGTTTTGAGGACATAGTCATGTCCAGCACTCGAAGATGGATTTATAGTGCCAATGAAATCAATTCCCCATTGCTAAAATAACTCTTCTATCACCACAGGCTTGAGAGGTAACATAGCTAACTTGGGTTTGATAATGAACTATTGACATAGCTTGCATCTACGCACTCTAGCGTATGAATCTTGAAATAGGGTAGGCCAATAATACCTTGCTGGTATAATCTTCTGGGCAGTCACAAGAATAGAAAAATGTCCTCCACAAGCCAAATTGTGGAAGGACTCCAAAAGTTTGTTCTACTTCACTTTATCCATGCAACAAAGGAATACCCCATCAAGGTTTCTCTTATACAGACTGTTGTCCCATTGAATAAAGTTGGCATCTTTCAATTTAATAGTCCTCTTTTCTTTATGAGACATGTGAGCATGACCCTCACCATAGGTAAGGAAATAAGAAATATTTGAATAACACTCATTCATAGTGGTGACAAAGAGAACTATTAGCATGTCTTCAACTCCTATTTCTTCATACTTTACTTCTTTTGGTATGTTATCATCAATTAATTGGTAGAGACCCTTTCCCTACACAAGCTTCATTAGTTTGATAACAAGATCAAACTCTTGGATTTTGGAAATCTAATTGCCCTTTTTGGTTCCAAACTCCTGTTGAGTTAGAATGGACTTGACTATTATATCAAGAACCAAAGCAATAGTGTGTGAATTTAGGATGTAAAAATGGAAGTGCTTTACTACCTTTACCACAACATAAACATTCTTCTCTATGTTTGAATACTTCAGCTCATGAGATTTGAGAGGACAACTCATGAAAGATATGGGGGACTCCACACCTTCTTTGTTCTACTGAAATAAGATGGCTAAGAGCATATGTTCAGAAGCATAGATATACATCACAAAGTCTTTTGTGTAATCAAGACAAACTAGGATTGGGGCATGGGCGATAGCTTCCTTGATGTCTTAAAATGCCAACTTGCCTTCTTTAGTTTAGCTAAAAGTGGTTTTGCCCTTCATCATATCGACAATGTGGTGAGTCTTCTCTATTAATTCAGGAATGAACCTTCATAGAAAATTCACCTTTCGAAAGAAAGAGTGGACTATAGTCTTACTGGTAGGAAGAGCAAGCTCTTGGATGGATTTGACTCTTTCTAGGTTGATCTTTATGCCTTCTTAAGACACAGTGTGACTAAGAATTTTAGCTTCTATAACCCCAAAAATTGAATTCTTGGGATTAAGAGAAATACCATTCTACCTACATCACTCTAGCACTTGTTGTAGATGATGCACATGATCAGGATGATGCTTAGAAAAGACTATCAAATCATCAATTTATACCACAATGAACTTTCCCATTTCATTTCTAAAAGCAAGATCCATCACTCTTTGGAAGGTGGCACTAGCATTTATCAATCCAAAAGGCATTCTAAGATATGCAAAGGTTCCCCAAGGTGTTGTGAAAGTGGTCTTATGTTGGTCTAATTCACCAATTTCCACTTGATTATATCCTAAAAAACCATCTAGCATTGATAACATCTTAGTGCTAGTCACTGTCTATAGCAACTGATCCATGATGGGCAGGGGATAATTGTCTTTTAAAGATGACTAATTCAAATTTCTAAAATCAACACACATGCAAATTTCTCCATTATTCTTTCTCATAGGGACTATGTTCACAATCTTGATGGAATGATGGATTGGGAAAATAATTCTTGCATTCATTATTTTCTATATCTTAGACAAAATCATACCTAATATCTTGGGGTTGTACTGCCTTTGCTTCTGCTTGTGAGGCAATGACCCAATCTTGCGAGGAATTTCATGCTAGATTTATTTAAGTTTGAGATATTTCAGATCATCATAAAATTATTCCAAAACATCAATGTAATGGTGAAGTAGAGTGATAAATTTGAGTTTTTCATCAAGGGTACAACAATTTCCAATGTTGACCATTTTTGGATTGTCTTCTGTACTCAAATTTATTTGATCAAAATCCTTAGAGGATTTTAAATCCATTTGTTGTTCCTTAATAAACCTATCATGCTTGTCAAATAGTTTCTCAAGAGAAACTAATCCTTTGGGAATTTTATTCCCTTTGAGCTGAAGGAACACTTCATCAGATTTTCAATTTGTCTCTAGAGCTCATTCCCATGGTGGAGATTCACTGCCTTTAAATTGAATCTTTTCAAAGCTATCTATTTGTTCTAGAAAAGTAATGATTTGGTTGTCACCATTGAACACCTACTAATGGTCAGCATTATCAAGTTCACTTAGTCAAAAGACTAACTTGATAGTGTACTTGTTACCTTTTAAAATCTTGGTGAGGGACTAAGAGAGTTGTAGAGACAGCTAATGAATCTGCATGATTATTGAATTCTCTAGACATGACAAAAATACTAAAAGCATCAAAGCTTTCAATGCAGTCCCACACTAGATTGTGATAGTCACAACCTCTCATTCTTGGTTTGATACAATTTCCTCACCTGATAAACCACCAGTTCAATGTCTCCTCTGGCATGAAGAAGTATAACACCTTTATCTTGAGCAACCTTCAACCCAAGCAACAATGATTCATATTCAATAGTGTTGTTAGTGTTGCTGAACTAAAACTTATATGCATAGGGGAAATTATCTCCTTGAAGAGATATCAAAATTACTCTAGCTCCAAAACTAGTAGAAGAGTTACTACCATCAAATTCTAAAATCCAAACATCATTAGAATCTAATCTTTCATATTTTTCTTCATCAAGAAGAGAAGATCCTTTTTTATGTGTACTACACCTTACCAATTCTTATGATGTCTTATCTAAATTTTTTGGATTGTCACCTATGGAACATTCATCTGCTAAAATAGGAATGTCTTTAGTAGTCAAAAATTAATTACCCAAGCCTGAAAACTCAAACAAAATTTGAGCTTTAGGGGCTGACATTTGGGTGACAATGTAATTTGCCTCCTTCTCAAGAAGTAGAATTTGCATGATGCCCTTGACAGGGATCCTTGCCTTAGATAGGTTCATGCTCAATTCTCTACCAACGTCCTTGCAAAACTTTTTCCCAAGAAGAATGCCATAGGAGGCTAGGACATCAGCCACCAGGACTGTCATTTTGATTCTCTTATTTGGGAAGGCCGCAAATGCAAATTAAGCATCTTTCATTTGTCCTACTAGAGGTAATTATTTGTTTTCCATGGAGAAACATCTCCCAAAGGTCTTATTCAACATGAAACCAATAGATTCTACCACCTTGGCAGGCATGACATTGTCAGAAACTCTTGAGTCTATAATGCAATTGTTCAGCGAATGACAATTTTTTAGCAGGGAGAGATAAAATGGTTTTGTCTTCCCATGGGAAAATAGAGAAGTAATCATAAGATTATTTTGGGTACGTATCTTCTTTGGGGGAAAAGGAGTTACTTTCAAAATTTCTTGTCTTGCAAGGATGGTTTTATTTTTTACGCATTAAACTAACCTATCCAACTGCTCAGGGTTGGATTGTAAGAATTCAAACTAAGACATTTCAATTTTGGTCTTTTTAACATGGTTAATTATATCAAATAACTGAAATGAATTTAAAGCAGAGGAAAGTAGTCCATCAATCTGGGTTTTATTTGGTGTGGGACTGGTCTACGAATTTAAAGTAGAAGGTGAAGAAATATTTGACGTACTTACTTTTTTATTGCTCAACGGGTCCTTTGATTGGAAAGGTAGAGAAGCCCCTCTTTTAGCAATTGAAATTGCTGGTCAAGATTCTTCCCCTATTTTTCCTTTATCTGCTTGTTGAGCTGACTAGTTTTAGGACCTGGTAAATACATCATATGATCCATCAAATGCTTCTCGTTTACTTTTGGGTTCATCCTAGGAATTTATGAAACTGATGTTGGAGTCACCAACTAATTCTTCTTGGCATTCTATAAAGATATCAACATCATCTTCTTGGTTCAACTTAGGTTGGAAAGAAAAATTAGATTTAGTTTCAAGATAACCAACTACTGAGTTAACTAGTATTGCTTCAATGGCAAGCTTCCCTGGTGGGGGAGGAAGGTGATTTGGTTACCCTTGATTTTTGGTAGCATTTCCCTAATACGATTGGTTGGGAAATGTCCTCCTTGGTATATCACGACAAGGAGGAGTAGACATCCCTTGTGACATTTACTTTTTTAGAGATAATAATTCATTTGCTAGCTTTTACACCATAGGATCAGTGGTGCTTGTAGAATAATATTTAGAAGATGAAGAAGATTTACCTATGTTAGGATCTCTTCTTATCTTTTCTACCAAGATACGATCATCTTCAACCTTAGTGGCCAAAATCTAAGCTTCAACAAGATCTATGTGGCCATCCCACCTTTACAGGAAACTCACTTTAGGAAGCTGAGAATTGATGAAGAAGCATTTAAAATTCTCAGGTGTCGACTGAGCAATTATGGGAATCCTATTCCTTAGCTTGTCAAATTTAGAAATAAATTCTCTCATGGGTTCATGAGGCTCCTTCTTCATTTGTGTAAGCTAGGCTAACAGGGCATGTGCATCTTCTATGGATTTGAATCTAGCCTCAAATTTGGCCTTGAGAGTGTTCCAATCAGTCACTATTTGTGCTTGCAGATGATAAAACTAGTCTATAGTAGCACCTTGCAATGTTTCCATAAATATCCTGACTATAATGTCTTCATATTCAATGCCTATCACACCACAGGCTATGCAAAAGGCTACAATATGCTCATCAGAATGAACCCTCCCATCACCATATGACTTGGGAAAATTCTTTCTTGAACTACGGGGTAATTCATGTAGAGGTGGGGTTAGATTTAGAGGACCAAAAGTATTACCCCAAGGACCTTGAGCTACCATGATGTGGCTATTGAAGGGAGGGATAATAAATATCTATGGGATATGTATAGATAAAGCTTTTATAGCAAAGGAAAGAGAAGCTTTGCCTAGTATTAGGCACCTGATGTTTGTAAGAGGAAAACTCCTAGTTCGCTGAAGGTGAGATGGTGGAGGAAAAATATCAAAATTACTTAGCTGCACCAACTCAAATATAGGGTCAACAATACCTTGAGCTCTCTAGCTTCACATGTATGGTGGATCTACCAGAGTGTAAAATAAAAATGGAAAAGAATTGGAACTACTTCAATTTAAAGCTTGAGTTTTCAAACTACTTGTTCTTCCCCAGAAGAGTCACCAAAAACTATTGGCGTGGAGATATTAGAAAAAAGATCAAAATTACTCATTCATCCCCAATGGAATCACCAAAAAATGTTGGGTGAATATTTTGTCACCAGCTGACTCATGAAAAAATGGTTACATCAACCACAACATAAGGAGGTTTATGCAGCAAAATGCGTGTGGTGACCATAGTCAGAATGAGATAAATCTCTCCTCTCAGCAAGGAGAGGTTCCCTATAAACTATAGTATATGTATATAAGCTGAAAATACACTCAGGGGTGAAATCATACCATCCATCTCTCTTTTTCTAGAGATGATGTTCACAAAATAGAGGAGAATTCCTAGGTAATTACTGAAGACATTTCTCTTCTTTTAGAAATGATGTTTAAAAAACTAGAGGAAGACTTCCCAGGTAGTAACTGTAACCACAAGAAACCCACAAAAGTGCAAATTATTTCATTGCTTCTCTCACTAATTAGGATGAAGGACACCATAGCATTAATCACAGCCCAAAGTCTCCACATAAAACTACAACAAAGTAAAGGATTATGAAAGATAAAGAGATCTCAAAGTCTCTCTAGTATCGTTTACACAAAACATAGACTGAAGATAATTATGGTAACACAAAGTCTCCCATAGTCAACTTCAGGACATCTTACAACTTATTTCCACTTATTCTACTTGTTTGATTAAATGAACAAGATTTTATTTAAGAAATAGACATAAGAATAATTTCCTAGATGACACAAGCTTATTCCAATGCAAAGTCTGAAAGGTCACTTGCTTTCTCATTCATTTAGCAAAATATGATTAATATTCTAAGCTTAAAGTCTCAAGAATGCCTTTCAATTTGGGCAGATCTTCACTTTTGATAATAGAGAGATCCATCTTATACAAAATGAGATATTACAATATATAACATCACAATAAATACTTGGGTGCTTGTTTTCCTAAAAATAACCCATGCTAAATTGAATGCATTGAATATCTGTGAAAGGGCCATGCTAGAATAGGTCATCAACCTTGACTTTGGAATTCTAAATCATCTCAAATGTCTCCTCCTAAGCATGGTTTGTCTATTCTTATTTATGATGCTTACACATTTGTCCATTTGCTTTTACTTAATCAAGAGAAATAGGATGTGCCATTGAATGTTTCATGTTCTCTTATGTCCACTTGGTGGACTGTTCCACCTACTAGAAATAACTCTCCTATAGATATTTCTAGATTTCCTATAGTCTTTCTCCCTTTCCTTGCCATGTTTTGTCTCTTCTTAGCAATTTGAGCTCTCGGGGCTATCTTTTTGCTTCCTCCATTCGCTTCTTCGGCTCTTTTCAAGGTTGGTCACTGAGTTTATTCTCAGGTATTTTAAAAATCAATGGTTATTCCATCACCCTAAAATTAATGTCCATGGGGATGTCACTGGTCACTTTAAACCTCTTTAAACCCTAAACCTTGAACTCTTTTGGTTCAAAGGTTTAATATTTTGTAAATGGTCACATTCACTTTATTTTTCTTCTTCGGTTGAACCATTTCTTTGAACCATTTGGTTGAACTATTTCTAGAATCTTCCACTTCATCCATTCACTCGATGCTTCCATTTGAACTTATGAACTCTTTAAACCCGTTGAACCTTTGAACCTTTTGAACCTTTTGGGGTCAAGGTTTAATGATTCAATGATTCAATCTTATTTCCTTGAATTCTTTGAAGCTTCAAACTCTCTGGATTTTCTAAGTCCGTCTAAGTCATTAAAAATTTGAACTCATTGAACCTTCAAACTCTTTTTAGTTTAAGGTTCAATGGTTTAATAGTTCAATTTTCACTCTTTGAATCCTTCTTTGCTTTAAGTTTGCCGATGTCATTAAACCTTCAAAATTGTTGAACCTTTGAACCTTCAAACTTGTTGAGCCTTTGAACCTTATGGAGGTGGGGTTCAATGGTTCAATGGTTCAAAGTGGTTCATTCTTTTTTTTTTTAGCCCAACATAAAGTCTTTTGATTGAACCTCGACATTGAACCTTCCTCAAAACACTAAGGAAATACCTTAAGTGTTTTGAACTTCCTTTGAATAAAGCCCATCTATTGAACCTGTGACTTCCTTAGCTGAAAAGGCTTGAATATTCGAAAAACTTAACTTCTCATAACTTTTTGAAAGAAAGAAAAGAGAGAGTTTTGGTGTGCAGGACCAAAATGGCCGATATGTTGTCCACAAAAGCAAGTGATGGATTTTGGGAACAATATATTTATCTATAAAATTATTTTGAAATATCTATAGGACCATTCCCAAATTAATTCAAATGGATTAGGTCACGATGAAAAATCTACACATGTCAATGATCATCACAAACTTCTTCTCAAGTTCTTATCTCTTCATTTTAGCACACCTAAAAGCCTTAGGACACTTTTTCACATGTTGTCATTCAAGATAGGACCTAAAATTTTAAAAAGACCTTTTTTCACCTTTTAAAACTTTCAAATATCTCACATAAATAGGAAACTAACTTTAACCCCTCATTATTTCTCACCCTCTCTCTTTGCATACTAGGACTAGAATTGAAGTCCATACCTTGACCAATAAACCACCTTTAAGCCTCTTAAAATGATATCACCACATCAAAAACATGTCATACACCTTCATGTCATGATCCACAACTTCTAACCTTATACTCCCTAGCCTCAACTTTCTCATCACACTAGACTACCAGACCTATGCCACCATACAAGGTCTATGCGAAAGACCATCAGACCACTATTCACATGCTTTTTCTTCTCTTCTTGACCTATAATAACATCAACATGCTAGAAACAACATGAAAAATGTTTAAAAATTCTCACGTTAGCTCATATTCATTCAAACCTTATTAACATGCCTCATTAGACTACCTAGGGTCTTAGAACAAGGTCTAGATGAAGACCTTCAATGAAGTGCACATCCTTTCAACATCACTTACCTTGATTATCATTATTTGACATTAATGACATTATCACTTTGTCATTACCTTTGACATTAATGATAATTTTTTTCCAACATAAAATAATCATTTGAGTACTTTACCTCTAACCATAGATTAATGGTATCCTGCATACCTCCCCACTTAGAGTGGTCCTACCATTCATGAAGGGGTAGATAATAATAGTGAATATATCAATAAATCAACTAAAAACTTGTGTGTATGTAATCACTAATACATGTCGGAGTCATATAGACCATGTAATCCAATCCTCTATCTAAAATGACATTAGCATACACATGTAAACTATAAAGCACAATGGAAATGATAATTATTTAGTTATAACATTACTTTATCCAAAGTTTTCATTATAGAAATTAGATCTAAAGATATGAATCATTTATTCTCACATAATAGTCTCTACTATATAATCATTACTATCAAATGATATCAAGTGATATGTATATAATTTACCTACTAGAACCCTCTTATATCTATTACCTGTTATCCAAGAAACAAGTCTAATAATTTTCACATCTATATTCAAGTAGAATAAATACATATTGTAGAATACACTTAATCCAACAATAATATAAGTTACAAGAAATCATAAATCTAGAATCTCATTATTTTCATGAACTTAATCTTAAAAGTGATACAAATAGGTTTATCAAATGAATTATATTCAAAATTCAAATATGTATAAGAGACTAGAACAAGAATCAAATCACTCTAATTCCCTACTCAAAATATCCTTATGATTCTAAATATGACTCAAAACATAATTATAAGATTATTTTATACATTTTTCTCACTTATTCCATCATAATCTATTGTATAGGAAAATCTTAGTAAAATAAGGTTATAGTTTGGTTATATTTTACAAACAAGATTTGTCATATTTTCTCATGTAAATAGAGGCATTATAAATACTATAATATTTTAAAATGTGTATATATGATACATATAATTGATACTTAAATTTATACCACTTATAGAATATTTACCTCATTAATTCATAGTAATTCTAGTAACTCAACTCAAAATTTTCCTATTATAACCTTAAGCCATTCTTTACATTGAAATGGAGAAAACTATATACTTGAATTTAATACTTATGCATACATAAGTGAATGAACTCTCTTTATTTCTTACATATAAAGATATGTATTTATAAATTAGGTTGTGCATATAGTTGAATTAAAAAATCTAAACTAGGTTATTGTGTGTGTGTGTGTGTGTGTGTGTGTGTGTGTGTGTGTGCATGTGTGCGCACATGCGTGTGTGTATGTATTTACACTTATTCATATAAATAAATACTATACAACTCTATAATACTTTCACTTGTAGTTTTCAATGAACCTAAGAGAGATAAATATAGGTCCAAGTTTAACATTATGATGATGACTATATGCGCATTTGTATATAGAACTAGATATCAAAAAATTCATATGTATTTATATATATACATCTATATAAATTTGGTATTACTATCTCATACTATATTTTAACTAAGTAATTATAAACTTGGCTACATATATATACTCTATTTTCCTCAATTATTCTTTCCATATCTAGGTTTGTAATATTCTCATACAAACACATTCATACATGGGTATATATACAAATATAAGATTATTTATACATATAAATATACATATGTGTGTGTTCATAGAGTTTCACATATTTCATCTACCATATTTAAATAAATATAAAAACCTAGGCCATTACTAAACCAATATAATAATATAAACCATTTATAGATATAAGATCAAATTTATGCAAACCTCACAAGGATGGTGGGATGTTCAAGTTATGAATGGGAATATAGTATTGAATCAATCTTATCTAGTTTCTTTTTAATATGGATTTCTCTAAAAAATATAATATTATGGAAATAAGATCATACATATAATTGTATTCTTCTTTTATAATTTTCAAGAAACCCTTTATCAATAATAAATACCCAATTGGTAATATTGGAGTTTCAGGCTTACCCATAGTCCATATGGTTTTATGCACACCAATTCATAATTAGCCAAAGAAAATTTAGGATCTCAATGGAGGTAAACTCCACTCTAGGGTATGAGTTGTAGGTATTCAATTTTAACAACTAGGTGATGAAATAGAAGGTAGAGCATGTAGGTTGTTAACTAGGACTATGTATGGATGGATGGTATATTAAAATAATGTCAAAAACTAGGTGAATTGGAAAGTGGATGGATATTGATCTAGAGTGGGTAAAAATCAATACTAAACTCAAAAATAGAGGGAAGGATAGAGTGGGAAAGAAGGACTTTGTGGATTTAGGATTACCTTTTAGGATAGATTCTTAGTGGATAAGTGAATTTATAACTAATGTCTATTGCTAGTAGTTATTTCACATACAAAGACATACATGGCCAAGTAGTCTAGGATAGTTTGATATAGAAAACTCGGGGATCTCAATCAAAGGTTTATCCTTTTAGAGTAATTTTTTCACACCTTTACTCAAGATATTATAAATCAAATTAGGGAGGTATCTGAGATAGTTGTTACACATACATAGAAGACTATATCATTGAAAGTACCTATACACACTTATAAATATGAGACAATCAATTTCCTCAAAAATGATCAATATAATTACTAATTATTCAATAGCTATTTCACATCTAAAACTAGCATATTAATGATAACAAGAAATAATTCCTTGTATTTTTTTCACACTAAAAATGACTAAATCAAACAACCAAAAATATTAAACCTAATTACATAGAGCTTAGATAGAAAATACATAATAAAATAAGTGACAATCAAAATTGATTCTGCTTCTATATTGAATTTTTTAACCCTTTGAAAATCTGGGTTACATATGCTTGAATAGACTTAGGAAGGGGTCACCTCATCCTCCAAGTACATGCAAAATTTGAGAATACATGGCATAGTTAGAACCCCAATGCTAACTATAGTTTTGAAATTATATGTGATGTATACATATAATTAACATATAATTATCATGAATTAAAGTTAGCCTTTACAATATTATGCAATGTGTGTATGCTTACAAAAAAATTAGGTAAATTTTACATTAATTTATAATATAAGTAGACTAATAGTACAAAAATTGGTATCACTATATTGAATTGACATGCATAAAACTAGCCTTTCAAATAAGGCTGAGTGGATGTGTACATCGATGCATTAACTTTTATGGGAGTCATCATTATTTACACTGGTACTGGACTAGAATTTAAACCTCAATTTTCTTCTTCTTCATCTCTATCTCAAGATAACATTTATGACCCACATCATGTTGTTGCCTTATGATAGATAGGTTATGTAATTAAGGTCTATGTACCCTATTAACTTGCTCTAAGATTTTTTCATGCTCAACCTTCATATTTTGGAAGTTTATATTGAAAATTTCAACTTCCATTACCTTCTTCATTTCAAAACTCAACTCAGCTTCAATATATTTCAATGATAACCCTTGTACACTCTACTTAAAATTATCAAATGCTTCTTGAATGAGTTGATCAAAGTTGATTCTACTGATCAGCTTGCCTGTAACATCCCTTGCCTTAGATAATTTTAAGTCATCTAGAATCTACAAGATGAGAGTTTCATGCTCATGATATTTAGTCATCACTTCTCTATCTATTTTAACCCACTCTCTAGCTTCTTGTGTTATAATGACCACCAAATTTAGGTTATTGTATGCCTCTAATGGTGTCATTAGGTCTATATGGTTGTATGCCTTATTAGTAGTGTACAAAATCAATATTTTTAGTTTATTTTCATCTTACTTTAAATAATAAAATAATTTATGTGTCTAATATATATGGGGGGCCAATTATACCCTTGTTGCCTCAATTACCTCAACAGTGTTATAACATTTTGATGTAGCTTCTTGAACTTCAGTCTCAATTCCTACTAGAATATGGACTATTTATTGTTGTTCTTTGATTTAGTCTAGTTCATGTTCTAGATTTTGCCTTGTTATTTCAGTCCCCTCATGTAAAGCTATCATAACATCCTTTTGGGTTTCTTCTAAAGACTTGAAATATTATATGTAGGGGGAATTCCACAACTATCTATTCTTTCTTTTAGACAAGGATTATACTTTCTACCTTTCTTCAAGAATGATCTCCCTCTTAGCTTCATCCTCTAATTTCATCTTTCTAACCCTTTGAATTCTCCCTGAGGGATTATCAAACAAGGAATTTATTGATGGTAGTTATTTAATTTTAAAATTAGGCTTTTGGGAACCCTTCACTCTATGATCAATTGTCCATGGTGGAATCACTAGCTAGGTTGGGTTTATTTATTAGTTATCCTTAGTTGTAGCCTCCACCTCTATATTTTCTATTGGTTTTTATCTATCTCCTTTGATGACTAGGTCAAGAAGGGAGGGATAAATGGTTTTATACCAATCAAAACCTCCATATTAGGGGAGTGGATGGACCATATAGATTGGTTTACCTCTTTTAACCTTCTTTGAAAACATGATAGTAGTGTATTGGGATAAACTAGTGAAAGGTATTGGTAAATTGATCTATGTGGAAGAGACATGGAGTTGGGAGGTGACAATGGATATTTCAATATTTTTATAGGCCCTTTTATTTTTTATGGTTTAGACTATGGTAGGCTTAGAGGGAATGTCAGTAATGGTGGAAATAATGGACATGACTAGCACTGTGGGTGAAATAGAAATAATGGTGGTAGAAGAAACATATTTTACTTTGGGAGTGAGAAAAAGGATTTTCAAGACAATAGTGGAAGAAATTAAAACATTAGGGTTGGAGGGGACATCCTCCACCTTTGGAGTGAGAAATGGAGTTCTCAAAGTAACACTAATGGAAACTAAACCAAAAATAGGAACAAATGAGGAAACTTAGGAATAAGGGTCTAAAGGATGAGCCTTCTTACTTGATTTATCATATTTTCTCAATGTCTTGCCTTTATCAACTGTAAGGATTAATTCCTTATCTCTTTTTAGTTTTTAATCTTCGTCTAATTCTTATTATGCCTCTATTTGTTACTAGGGAATTGAAGGTATGCCCTATAGTTGATCAACTATTATATTCTCTATGAGGTAAGGAGATATTGGATTAATATTATAATAAATAATAGACTTTAATGGTGGGGAAGAGGCTCTCTGATTTGAGGTAATAGAAACATCTTTCACCATATATGTCTACAATTGTGGTGTATTTATAGATGTTTATATTCACAATACAACAAGATATTCTTAGACTTCTATATCAAAGGAGTTCAAATCAATTGGATCCCATTGAGATCCCCTATGCTTAGTCTTACTCAAACTAGGATCTTTATTAATATCCCTCAATAGTAGGGCAAGTCCTTAGGAAGGCCCTTCTTGTATCTCTTGTTGTTTTTGGTGTATATTGTCCTAGAAGTCATAAGTATCCCATCCTCTATGGGGTCACATCCTAGTATGCATTTCCTAAACTAAAATTGAAGGATCTTGTTGAATAATCCTCAAATGATCCTCCTTAAGGCCTATAATTTTTTCCCTTTCTAAGACTTTTGAATCATCCTTTGCATTCATGAATATAAAATCATGGTAATAAGGGCCATGTTGATATAGAATACAAAATCCCTAGATATGTTTTTGGATTTGACCATGAGGGTCCCAAACTTTGTGTGTAAATGTGAGAAACTTATAATTTTATCTCTTGTTGCCTACATCACCAAAATGCTTCCTTACAGTATAACACATTCTACCAATGATCATGTGAGATATATATAATGTGATTTTCTACTATTTTATCAAATCCTCCTCCACACTTGAAAGTTGATAGTCAATTAATTTCTCTAGAAGCTTATCTAGTACATACTTAGGGAGGCACAAGGGGTGGACTTTATAATCAAAAACCATGATCACCATATAGTTTGGATATAACCAGTAGTCACATAGAAGAGCTAGTGTATCTGATATGCTCTTTAAATTTCTTGGGTATTAACACCTCATGAATTTCCTACAGTACTTTAGGATACACATCCCTATAAATTTATACCATATTATTTGTATATTCATGAATTGGTAGTAATATCAAATTTAATTCTTTATATAGTTTGTGGGTTGACTCCAAAGTTCCCTAAGTTCCTTATACATTATGCCCTTGGATACATCCATAAGGTAAGATATCTTATAAAAATAGCCTACTAAATTTTTATAATTACCTTTATGCATAAATTTCTATATAATCTTAAATTTGATGATCTCTCCTAGGGAAAAAGTTACATTTCTAGTCAATATCATATCTAGTAATGGCACCCAATCCAGGTCAAGAAAATGGATACTTGGCATGCCATATATTCTATTCAATAAATCTATACCAATATGGACCCCCATTATAAATCTACTAATAGGGGTGGGAGACTTTCCTTTTAGGACCATAGTTTCCTTAGGAAGAAGTCATGAGCTCAGAACTTTCTCGATTGAATTTTTCTTGTTCCATGTTACTACCCTATGTTTATCAAATATTGGATCTAAAATTGGTAGAGATAATTACATTTAAAAATCACAACTAGTGATGTATTCCATAACCATCAGGGGATCCATATGGTGCAACAAGGCATATTGTGTAATCTAAATAGAAATTAACAAGTCATAAAGTAGGTTGATGCAGGGCATAACCTTGAGAGTAGCCATTGTGAAGTGTAGTCTTTATCTGTTAAGAGAGAGAAAATCTAGAACTAATTGTCATTACATGGGTGATATATTTCCTTCACATGAAAATTTATCTAAAACATAGATAAAATCCCATAATTATTAGTAATTAGCATACCTTTTGTCAAATATTTTCACATCAAACACCATGTGTGTGAACTTTGTAGAATCCTTGATGGAGAATGAGGATGGTGGAAGTTATCCTCTGAATCTCTTGGATAATGAAGCCATTGTAATTTTTTAGTGTACTTAAATCCTATTTTCATGTACTATGAAAACTCCTTTCCACTAGTTTCTTATTTATAATGGATTCACAAGTAGATAGGGATCTGTTCACAAAGTATCAATTGAGTTTGAATTCTCTTTGTGAGAAATGAATATGTTAATAGATACACATTATGTATATATCCTTTTTCATTTAATTATAGTTCATGCACTTTTAATTTCCAATGTTCATATGTTTGTTTTACCTTTATAGTTCAAATCTCATTAGTTTGGTTAGGGGGTTACATTCTTTGGCAAGTGTTAGGAAGTATTTGTGCTTTGTTGGCTAAGTCTAGTAGGATTTCAACAATTGGGAGTCAGGAGTTTGGTTTCATGTTGGGACCGAGCCTAAAATTATTTTAAACCAAAGGCTCCAAACATAAATATTGAATAAAATGCTTAAAGACTAGATTAATTAGATCAATGTTTCAATAAAATGTTTGATCAAAACCTCCAAACAAAATGTTGATGATGATTATTTCAAAAAAATTGTCTAATGAAAATTACTGAACAAAAGATTTGATACATAAATTCCAAATAAGGAGTTAAAAATAAAACCAAGTCCTTTGGAACATTTATTGAAAAAATGTTTGATATGAAACTTTAAACAAAATGTCTGATATGGAAACTTCAAATAAAAATTTTGATACAGAAACTCTTAACATAATTCATGAACAAAAGTCCAATGAGAAAATACAAAATAAATCTTCCAAATAAATATTTTGAACATAAACTCTGTTGAATAAATATTGAACACAAAGTCTAATGAATAAGTCCTAAACAAAACCATCAAACTAAATGAAAACCTCAACATAAATATTTCTGAATAAAAACCAAGTCCAAAACCTGCATAGTACAAAACTCTCGAAATGCATTAATAAGTTAGTCAAAAATGTATAATGCCATTTTTTATACTTCCAAGTGTAAATTTTTAAGGAAAAATCAAATAGAAATTGCACAACTTCATAGAGTAAAACTTAACAATCAAGGTCAAATCATTAAAAAGTGGGTCCCCATTTTTTTAATAGGAAAAGGAGAATGTTGGGTACAACACCCATTATTACTAGTTTGTGAAAATGGCTTGAAATGGATAATTTTTCCAAAAAAAAGTAGTTTCTAAAAAATTTAACTCATTAATTCCTATTTTTTATTATAAACTTGAGCTGAGGGTTATCATCAAGATTTACCCAAAATATCTTAGTTTTATTTACACACAGGGTTTGGTATCATGAGTATGGGCATGTGGATGGAATTGAGTTCTATCCCTAGGTCTATATTCATGAAACCCAAATTTTATATGTTCTTAAAAATTATCATTCCTCATATTCAAAAATAAAACACATACATGATTCATATTTTCCTTACCATTCAGATATACAAATAAATAAGGAGATGAACTAACCTAGTTATAAGGAAATTATATTCTCAATGTGTGGAATAATTATTTTTCTCCTTTAGATAAACTCAGTCATCATTATCCTCTCTAACATATTTTTATTTTTATTTTTCCTCCTCTCTCTTATTCTTTTCCCATAATCCATGCATGTGTTGATATCTAGGTTATTATCCAACTAATCTATGAGTTTGACATTATGGGACTCAAATTAATCATGATCAAACTTATTCATTCTTTTCATTAACTTGAAATAATTATTCTATATCTAGGCATGGTGGTATAAGAAACCCTCATCATTTAAAATGGTGAGGTCAATTCCTATTATCATGGAAACATAACAAATAATCAAAATTCCTTAGTTTCCTTTTACTTCATGGAACATGACAAATATAATAACCAAAACCTAATTTCATTACCTTTCCACTTCATGATATATGCAAATAGATATAACAAACAAAAACATCCAAATTTTTGAAATCCATTTTAATTAAATTATTTTGGGGTGTTTTTACCCTAGTTTTGCCTTCTTATTCTTTATCACAAAATATATAATGTGACCAAATCAAACATGATCCATGATAATCAAACTAGAATAATAGCACTCATACCTTTTCAAACTATAATGTAGTCAATATTAGCACAAAATATTAAGTTATTATAGAGATTTAACAAAATACAACATGTATTTTTATAGACTTAACATACATTCCAATAATTAAAATAATGTTTCAAGTTAATATAGAAAAACCTAAATTTATAAAAGGACAAATAATATAGCAACATGTATTTCACTTAATAAAATAAAACGTGGTGTGTGTAGGTTTAATGGAGTTATCTCAACCCCTAATGTTGATATATTTGCCCCCTCTCTAATTATACTCTATAGTGCCTATGAGGGTAGGACAATCCTGCAAGGATATCAATCAAACAAATGGGTAGTTATTCCAAGATTAACACAATAATTAATATATAAGCATCAATAAAATTCATGTAACAAATTTACAAATGAAATCACAATCAATCATGATCATAAATCAAATTACAAACATATGAAAATGTTATCCATCATTATGATTGATCACAAAACATCAACATGATTGTCAACCATGCAACATGCATACCTAAACTAGGCATAAAAATTAGAAATACAAATCATGAGTTCCATACTATAGTTTTAATACTTAAGAAATTTTGTTGAGTGAAAGAGGATGTGGCATCCTTCCCCCTAAAATTGGTCATCATCATCATGATATTTATTTCAACAAATAGTTCAATAAATAAAAATAATGTTCAAAATAAATATAAATAATGATTCACAAAAATATTATTTAAATAAATAAGGAAATAGCCTTAAGGGTTCCTTATAATCCTCCTATGTATAACTACCTTTAGAATATTAGTTGAATTACACCTTACATTGTGATGCTTCTCTATTACATAAGCTAATATTATTAGTATCAATGATTTTGATTTATTCTGCTATGACCAATCATGGATCCCAAACCTATAATGCATTCTAATTTAAAACATGAGTATGACCAACAATATATTTCTAAAGATAATGTACATAAAATCATTATGCAATTAAGATAAAAATAATGGTAATTTAATTCTATATGCTATATGATTAATCACTTCTAGAACCTTGAAGGGTCCCACATATCTCAGTGACAACTTGGATGATTTCCAAAACTTAATATCATTCTTTTAGGGTTTAACTTGGAGTAAACTTTATCTCCAACTGAGAAATACCTTGTTATTTTCATATCAACATAATTTTCTCCTATTATTGGCTTAAACCAATATTTTCCTTATTAATTTTACTTATTTTTCCATTTATACAAACATATAAGGTCCAAAGACCACTTTAACTTCCCATTTATCCTAGCTGATTGGTGTTCTACACCTCCTACCATACAATGCCTCAAAAGGAGCCATTTTTCAAAACTAATTGGTATAAGTTACTATAAGAAATCTTATCCAATGGTATGTATTCCTCCCATTTTTATTTTTGGTCCATGCAATAATTCATCAATAGATCCTCTAAGACCTAATTTATTCTCTCTTTTTCCCATCCATTTCTCGATGGTATGTTGTATAGAAATTTAGCTATGTATAAAAAGCTAAATTAAGAGTTTTCCAAAACCTAGAAGTCATCTTAGGGTCCTTATACAAAATGGATTTTTTAGAAACCCATGAAATCTATGCACCTCTTTCACAAACCTTTTATCAAGTATTAGTGCATCATCTATTAATTTACCTAGAATAATGTGAGATACATTGGTAACTTTATCCAAAACTACCAAAATCATGCCATGATAATTTATAGACATAGGCATTCCTTAGACAAAGTCCATGATAATAACTACAAAGTGACCACTTGAATCTAGAATCCATAAAAGTAGTGTTGAAATAATCCTCTTTTATAAAACTTAAAAAGCTTTTTATCACTTATTATACCAGACAAAATGTTACTCTTTCCACTGAAGAGAGGTGATTGGATTAGCTATCTTGGATAAATTTAGTACAAACATCCTATAGTAACTTGATAAACACATAAAACTATATACCTCATGCACATTTTTGGGTGATGGCCACTCCAAAATGGCTCTAATCTTAGTTTTATCCACTAAAATTCCTTCTTCAAAGATAATGTGTCCCAAGTATTGTACTCTTATTTTAAATAAGGCACACTTATAAAACTTACCAAAGATTTTATGATTCTACAACTTCTGTAAGACTAAACACAAGTGCTTAACATGATCTTATTCACTTTTGGAATATATGAGAATATCATCCAAAAATACTAGCATAAACTAATTAAGGTAATATATGAACACATTTTTCATGAGATTCATGAATGTTGTAGGTGCATTCATTAGTCCAAAAGGAAGTATTGTGAACTTTTAATTCCCATAATGATTCATAAAAGTTGTTTTTAAAATATTTTCCTATCTAATTCTCAAATAATGGTACCCAATAAGAAGATCAATCTTTGAAAAGACCATTACACCATGCATTTGATAAAAAAATATCATCAATAAGAGGTAGAGGATAATTTTTATTGATTATTGCCTTGTTAATCATGTAGTAGTCAATGCATATATGAAAGGTTATATCCTTATTCTTGATAAATAATATAGGTGAACCACAAGGTGAAACACTAGACTGAATCAATCCTTTTACCAACATATCTTGAAGTTGTTCCTGTAAATCAATTAACTTATTTTTTTCATCTTATAGGAAGCCTTAGAATATAGTTCTCACCCTAAAATTATATCAATGGTGAAATCAAATTCCATTTTGGGAAGTAAACCATATAAATCTTCAAGAAAACCATCTTGAAACTCTTGTATAAAATAATAAACTTCTAAAGTGGGTTCCTTAATTTCACTAATTTCATCCATCTTGACTAATAATGCTTGGAATCCCTTTTGTTGAGCCTTATTTGGATAAATGGATTAAATTTTCCTCAATTCTAACTCCTTATAAATTCCTTGGATTTTGGTTTGATTTCCCAAATCATATAAACAATCAACCTTCTTGAGAAAATATCAACTTTGGATTTGTGTCTAGAGATCCAATTCCCTTATAGGATCACATCATATGACCCTAGTGGTGTTATATAAAGATCAATAATTGTAGTGAATTATACCAATTTTATTTCAGCCTCAACAAGACATTTGTCAACCTTGACCTTGGACTCATTCCCATACTGAATTGACCAAGAATTTTCCATAAAACTAGTTTTATTATATATATTATATTTCCCTCTAGGAGAGAAAATATTTAATATCCCATGTATATATCAAAATGGTAATAATATGCCCCCAAAAAAGTAATTGATACTTATATGGGAGAGAATTAAATTCTAGTTTATATTTATCCACTACTATGTGATTATATTGTTGAAGGGTTATGTGTTGAGAATTAGAGGTGGATGAATTCTTATTTCTACCATTTGTCTTCCACCAAAGACATTACTTGGAATAATGGTCTCCTCCACATGTCAATAATCCACCATTTATTCTCTAAGGCTTGCTTAGATAAAGGTAATATTGGAGATTAGATTTTACTCTTGATGAAATATTAAATTAAGATTTGTTGACTATTTTAGTCACCATGGGGGATTAGCATCTGAGTACCATTCAAGGCTTTAGATCACCCATAGATTCTCAAGGTTTAATAAATTTAGGGGAAATCAAATGAGTATGAGGTTAGTACCAAGCAAGTTTTAACACTTAAGAATATTGAGGAAGTTCTCAAGCACATATTAGTCTTCTTGGCCTCCTTTTTAGCCCTTCTTGGTGAATGCAAAATTTCCCAAAGCCCATAGGAGTCGAGTAAAAATATATCCATTTGTCTCCAAAGGTTAGCCAATGACATGTGTCACTCTCTTAGTAGTCCTAGACCTATTTAAAAGTCTTTTTAAGACTTAGTATATTTTTAATAAGTTTCCTAGTGAGGTAATGACATCAGTAAAGTAGAAAGAAATTGGTAAAGTAAGATGTTTTCATGTGTTATAATCCTAGTGACCCAAGGTTCCCAAAACCATCCATATAATTCAAAACCTTTTGGGTTACTATTATGATACCATGTGGAAAAATCCCACTACCCATCTCTCTTAGATATTTATATACAAGACTAAATATTATGTCATAGCCCCAAACTAGTGAGTGAGTTGGATGTCACCATGTTGCAATTTCTCATTTCATCATAGGAGGAATAATCAACATCCATTTGAAGCCTTAGTTTAACAAAGGAAGAGTGACAAAGAACCATGAGGAAGTGTTATCCCCTAAGTATGCAGTACTAAGAGTACCTAGCGAATAGTAGAGTACTAGATGGTACTTGATAGATCTATTTGATAGATCTCAAGGAAAGGGAAGGCAAATTGAAAGTAGCCATATGTCACAATTGACAACTTTAAAACTTAGCCAAAATTAATTAGGGATATGACACATGGATGAAATAGATTACATCCAAATATCAATGAATTAAAGGGGTGACATGGCCAAGTAATAAAGGAGATAATGAATGAAATATTTCCACATAATCAGTTCACAAGATTAAATTTTTATGGCTCATCTAGCCATAAAAAAACATCAAAATCTATGGCTTGAATATGTTCTCAAATTAATTTGAAAAAATGAATTTGTAGTTTTATTCCTCACCAATAAATTATTAGTAAGAGGTATAATTTAATGCAAACATTAAGTAACAACACCCACCAAAAATCATGGTGTGAAAATTGGGATCAAACACAGAGCATAAAATATCAATTCATACTTAAAGAGGTATGGTTATAACTATACAATTCATGGGTGGTTGGTGATCCCAATTCAATCTTAACTACCTTAAGCTATTGGAATTCAATTGAGATGTGGTCTAGTTATAGGAATCATAGGATCACCTTCAAGCTATCATATATTTCAAACTACTTGTTCAACCACCCTCTTCTAATCATCTTGAATCATTGTAACATCCCCGATAATAGGTAAGATTAATCAATGACCCTTAAGATTCCAATTTCCTATATAATCCTATGTCTTACATTGTAAAATGGTTGATATTTTTCAAGCACAATAATGCTACCAAAATTTTCCCTCCACGAGCCCCTTTACCCCTTAAGCCTTGTGTTTTAATGAGAATTAAGTTCTCCTCTTTCATTTCTTATTGCATTCTATGTTCATATTATGATTTGATGATTTTTACTTATGGATTATTTTTATCCCTTTCATTATCATCAATTCCCCAACACTTCTATGTAGAGATTGGATTTATCTTATAGGTCATATTTTGTGTGCATACAGGTATATATAGACACCATTAATAGATTGTTTCTCATCCCTAATGGAATTATATTGCATATTTCACCTCCATATAAAATATTCATGTTAATAAAATCTTATTTAAAATTAAAATCCTTCCAATTGTATTGGATTTTGACACCTAACTCCATTCACAACTTGGATGAGCTAGGAGAAAAATTGTGCAAGTAATTTGAAGATAAGAGTGACCACCTATATTTTATTTATTAGCATACCACGATTAAGAGAGCCCCAGATGATCTGATGGTTGATTTTTATTTTATATTCTACATATTTTGGGATATAATACCACCCTTGTTCAATCCATCTCCAAATAATATGTTTTTATTTTTTCTAAGGGCTCAAAATATTGATTTAGTTGTAATGGTCCAATCTATGGAAAGAATAGTACTCCCTAATGAATATGGCATTGATGTTAAGGATGAGAATTGTCCAATTCAAGATATAAATATTACTCAAATCTTCCCATGCCTCTCTTTATATAACCACCACCCATTGATCTTACTACTCAACCCTCATTAGCACCTATCCCTATCACAACCAACCCACCAGCTACATCTGTCACTCCTCCCAATGAACTACATAAAGTTAATTCATTGAAAAAATGTTTTGTGAATGAGATATTGGCCTTAAATAGGTATCATACCTATCATTTTAGACAATACCAGCCATGTAATCAGTCTTACCAACATGCCAGGTCACCTTATCAAAGTAATGCACAAACCCAAGGCTAGCTCACTTACTCTATACCACCTAGTACACAAAATATTAATATTGATAGCACCTATAGAGACTCAATTCCAATTAAAAATAATATAGCACAAGAAAATGAGTGGTGATGTCCTTGTAATTATCCACATAATCAAACTATCTATGTATATAGAGTGATAAATCAAGCTTTGATGGTGTAAATTATATCATACCCTCAAGATCAAATAAAATAATTAGCTTCATGAAGGGAATAATTTCATGAGAAGCCTAATTTTAGCCATATTAATCCATTTTGGTAAATTAGTAGGAGATTGACTTCATCATCATAAATTAGAACCAAGTGCCACATGCATTTAATAATTCAGTGTCTTATAACATAAGGTTTAAAATAATGGTAATAGATAATGATAAATCTTCCTCAGTAAGCCAAACCTCTACTTCACAAATTCCATGTGAGGTTTCCAAAGAGAAAGTGACATCTACTTCCATCCAAGCACAAATAAATCAAATTATTTAGAAGGAGAACTAGCCATGAACCAATCAACACACCAAGGAGGAGGCTGTTATCCAAAAAATTTATATGAAAAGGACTCAAATTCCCTTCATCATAGTGGAACAAATTAAAAAAACAAACTTCAACATGACTATTTGGGAGGCCTTATCCATTCCTTCCCAAAGTAATTTATTATAGGAAGCATTGAATAACTTTCCTCCTCATGAACCATTAAAGGCCTCTCTAACCATTTCCACAGTTTGTGTCAACCAAGGGAGGGAAAGATTGGAAAAATTAGAAATCCACCACCATTATATATATATATATATATATATATATATATATATATATATATTTATATTTATATATTTGATCATATGTAAGCACCTTGTCTATAATTTTATGATTTATATGGGTGCAAGTAACATAGTCATGCCGAAGGAAAAAACTTATATACTAGGTATAAGGTATACCCCATTTGCAAAATGAGTTATTCAACTAGATGGAATAGTTGTGAAAACTATAGGTATTATTAAAGGCTTAAACTTGATATTACATGCATTTCCTAGCCTCTCCATTACCCAAGACATTTATGTTGTAGACCTACCTCCATTTTTTCCATTTATCTTTCAAGAAACTTAACTACAAAAATGGGTGGGTATTTTTCATTTGATTGGTCACATATGTTGTTTAGGACTACATATGGAACCAAGGTGACTATTAAGGTTGAGCCTATTTGTAAAGATAATATAAAGACATACTCACACAATCAAATCAACATGAACCATACAATACATGACTTTGAAGATATTTTAATCCTTCATGAAACTACCACACCTCTAGAGGAGGTCCTAGATGTAGCACTAGATGATTAGGGTAATGAGAATTATGGATTTTATCTATATGATTATATGGAAGAAATATGATTTAGAAATTATTGCATCCTTGAATATGACTATGTTGTGCCAAACCTCATAAAAACTCAAAAAGACCTTGAAATAATATAGTAGATATATATTGATGTCTCTAGAATAAAAAATGGTGTAGGTGTGAGCATTATGACTATATCTACTCAAAAAATAGAAATACTTTTATTTATAAAAACTATGATTTAGGTGCACCAATATTATAGATGAATATGAGGCATTGATCTAAGGCCTCTAGTTGGTGCAAAAGTAAAAAAATAATATACCATAAATGTTTTGAGATAGTAGTCTCATTGTAAATTAGGTGAAAACCTTAAATACATCTAAAAATAGCCGAATAAAGGCTTATAAACATGGAGTCTAGGATCTCATTAAAATCTTAGAATTTTTCAATATATAAGTTGTGTCAAGGAAGCAAAATACAAATATAGATAGGCTTGCCATAGTATGCTCTTAATACAACCTCCATGCTGATGTTGTGAGAGATTAAAGATATATTTTCAAACATATACTTAGATCTATAGTGCCTAATAATGATGAAAATTGGAAAACGTTTGAGAATGATGAGCATATCATCAATTTTATACAAAATATGCAATCTTTTCTACCAAAAATTATTCAATATTGAAGATAGTATGAGGATCAAATCATCCAATTAAAAGGAAAAAATACTAAAATGATTGTTCATGCTGGAGAGTATCTTCAACTCTAATGAAAAATTCAAAGGTGAAAAGACAAATATGATGGTGAAGGAGGAAATATTTAATCCAATGCCCATCTTTGATGATTTGATCTTGAAATCTAGTATTATATGTTCTATATATAAAGTCAAATAATTCATTGAGCTAAGTAAAATATATGATGATATTATTTGCATAGATATATAAAGACCTTAGAGGCTTTGATCCATGATTAGCCTAAAATATGATTGAGCTGACCCCAATACCAGACCAATCAAGAAAAATTAGAGGCCATTAAACCCTGAGATTGAGCCCTTAAGGAGGAAGGAACTCTCAAATCTCATTGAGACAAACATAATATTTCTAATCAAACATTACTCATGGGTGGCCAATCTAGTCCTAGTTCACAAGAAGAATGGATAGATACACTTGTGAATAGACTTCAGGTACCTAAACAAAGCCTCCATCAAAGATAATTTCCACTTTTTACTAATGGATTAATTTATATAAATTGTTAGATGCATAGAAAGGTTTTCACTATTGGATGTTATTCGGGCTATAACCAAGTACTTGTGTAGGAGTACGATTAATTTAAAACAACATCCGTCACTAAGTGGGGTACCTTCACATACCAAAAGATGCCCTTTGGTTTGAAAAATGAATTATCTAACTTTTATAGGGCCATGGATATGGCATTCAAGGGACTCTTTAATAAGATTATCTTAGTTTACCTTGATGATATAACTATTTTCTCCAAGAATGCAATAGATCATTTGGGTCACCTATATCATGTCTTTGAAAAATGTTGAGATTATGAGATCTCTCTAAACCCAAACAAGTGGGTACTCATAGTGCATGAGGGCAAACTCTTAGGACACATCATCTCTAAATAGGGACTCATAATTAATCCTAAATTAGTTGAGGCCATTCTATCACTCCCTTTCCTAGGTCATAATAAGGGTCTCCAAAGCTTCTTATGAAAATTAAACTTCATTAAAAAGGTTTGTGCTTATTTTTGTAACTCTAGTTAAGCCCCTCATAGCAATTATCAAGAATAACATTACATTCATCTAGACCAAATAAGGCTAAATTAGTTTTGAGGCTATCAAGTGCACCATAATAGTTACTCATACTTTGATAAATCCATATTATGGTAAGGATTTCATCCTTTATACATTTGGAGTAATTGAAGGCACCTCAACGATTCTTACATAGTAGAATAATGACCAACTAAAGTATCATATCACTTTATTTAGGTAGGCAATCAAATATTATGATCCAAGATATAGCTTTGTAGATAATCACACACCCTTATGGTAATAAGAGAACTCAATCAGTTCATGCATATCTTCTCCAATAAAAATATATAGTTAAAGGTATTACACTTGAGTATAAAATAGTTCTTACTTAGCAAGGACATTGGAAAAAAGAGATCCCACTAGGTCACAAAGGTTATGGAATACAACATAGAGATACAAATCACCAAGATAGTGTAAGGCAAGGGACTCTATGAGCAGCTAGTAGAGGATGTGAAAAATGAAGACTATGTAGTTATTTCACTACATGAGATCCAACTAGAATACTAAAGTGACCCAAAAAACTAGATTGAGAGTATGAGGATCTTCCTTTAGACTAACACATATCCACATGTCTTGAATAAATCCAAGCATAGACATTTTATATAAAAATCCATTCCTTATGTTCTTGTTATCAATGCAATTTTTAGAAGACACATCAATGGATTACTCTTGTGATGCATAGAGTATGATCTAGTGAACAAGATCCTTTAATAATTTCATGATGGATCATGAAGAGGCCATTACACGCCTAAAAACACTATGGTAAAAATCATGCAAGCTAGCTATTATTGGCCAACACTATTCAAATATGTACACACATGGGTGTACGGTTAGGTAAGGTTCACTTTACTTATAGGAAAGCATAAATTGGTAGCCCTATCCATAAATCCACTATAATTTGATCAACCATTTATGTAGTGGGGCCTTGACTTCATTAACATAATAAATCCAACATCAAACACTGGGCACAAATGGATCCTCATGGAAACTAACTACTTCACAAGGTGGATGGAAGAAATAACATTAAAGAAGGATAATGATATTTCCATATTGGAATTCAATGAAAACATTATCACAATATTTCGTTTTGTATCCACTATTATCTTAGATAATGCACTAGATTTCCTTAAGGACAAGATCAGTGAATAGGGAATCAAACATAACATCTATTTGAGTAAATCTTCAAAATATTAACCCCAAAGTAATGGTTTCTTGAAATTGAATAACAATAACTTGGTTCATATAATCTAGAAAACCAAGGAATATAATTATCAATCTTATCATACCAAGCTCAAGACAACCCTATAGGAAGATCAAATAATGCCAAAAAGAGTACTAGGGAATTCACCCTTCATGTTGGTATATGTAAGGGAAGAAAGGATTCTCACATATCTCAAATTACCTTCAATAGAGTTGGCTCGTAAATTGAATTTGATCAAAATTTACCCCATTATAATAATATTGGTCAAGATAATGGATCTCAAATAACTTAGGGCATAGACCATGTGTACTATATAGCTTTATCAGGCATAGACCAAGAAAATATTTGATAAAAAGGCTATTGATAAAAACTTAAATGAAGGAGACTTAGTACTCAAATGGGATGTAGATATACACTTTTTTGGGGAAGAATATGAATTTCAATACTATATTCATTGGCCCATATACTATAGCCAATTATAAGCAATCTAATGTATAACAGTTTACAAAACCAAGAAGAGAAGTGTTACATATCTCCATCAATGGGATTCATCTAAACCATAATTTTTGATGATCATGAACACCCTTGTAAATAATATTTTTTATTTTTTAATTTACCTAAGTGTCATGTGTGCATTTTTTTAATTTATATTAGTTTCATTTCCTCCAAGACTTGTGTGTAGTTATATTAGTTTAGATTTAGCTTTCCTCTAAGCACCATTTGGTGTAGTTGTTTACTTTATTTACCCTTGTGGAAGGTACCTTAGTTCCTTCTAAGTACATATGGGCTTTTTTCACTAATAAAAATAAAGATAATGAAGATCAATGGATTCAAAATGACTCTATACCAAATGAATCACTTCAAGGCTACTGTATTCTTGCTAAGTAGGTAAGCAACATACAAAGGTTACCAATAATATTGACTATTTTTGGTCAGCATAGGGAGAAACATTCAATATCAATTCAAGGCTTTTGATAACCCTCAAGTTCTCAAGGTTCAATAAATTTTAGGGAAATCGTATGAGTATGAGGTTAGGACCATCCAAGTTTCAACACTCATGTGCTTTGAGGAAGTTCCCAAGCATGCAAAAGTTTTCTCAGTCTCCTTTTCATCCTTCCTGATGAACATAAAATTTCTTAGAGATCACAAGAGTAAAGTAGAAAGATACTACCATTTCTCTTTAAATATAACTTGATTCCATTCATCACTCTACTAATATCTTAGGCTGATTAAAAAGTCTTTTTAAAACTTAGTCATTTTTTAAAAAGTTTCCTAATGAGGTAATGACGTCAGTAAAGTAGTAAGTACTCGAGCAAGAGAGATGTTTCCACATGTCATAATCCCAATTAATTAGGTCCCTTGAAATATCATACATTTCAAAAACCTCTAATATAATTGGTTAGTGGGATGATGCCACATGGAACAACCCCACTGCCCCACTCTCATGGAGATTCTTATATAATCCCAAACAATATATCAAAGCACCAAGATAGTGAGTGAGTGGGATGTCACCACATAGTGAAATATTGATTCACCATAATATAAAGAGTCATCATCCATTTCAAGCCTCAATCAATAAAAGGAAGAGAAATAAATAACCACATGGAAGTGGCATCCCTCAAGTACACAATGGTAGGAGCACCTAGTGAATAGTAGAGAACTAGTTTGCACTTGACAAAGCTAGCTAAAAAAGCTCAAGGAAAGGGAATTCAAATAGAAAGTAGCCACATGTCCTAGCTAATAGATCTATAAATTAGTCTGAAGTAATTGTGGAGATTATATGTGGAGTCCATAAACTACATTGAGAGATCAATTAATTAAATGGGTGATGTGGCCAAGTAATAAATAAGATAGCGAATGAAATAGTGACACATCATTAGTGCACAAAATTAAATTTTAACATATATGGCCATCAAAGCCATAAAAATCCATGATTAATCTATTTTCTTAATTTTATTTACAAAATCAAGTTGAAGATTGATTCCTCACTAATAAATGATCAAGTGGGAGGTATATTTTGATGCAAAACTAAGTAGTGGCACCTATTAAAAACCATGGTGCATGCATTGGGATAAAACAATATCATAAAATATCAGTTAATATTTATAAAGGTATGGCTCTAACTACACATCATGGGTGGCTAGTGATCCCAATTTAATCCTAACTACCTTTAACTACTAAAGTATAATTAAGATGTGGTCCAATTACAATAATTATGGGCTCACCTTTAAGCTATTAGATATTTTTAGGTGCCTACTCAACCACCCTCTTATAATCATCTTGAATCATTATAACCATCCCAATAATGGGTAGGATTAATCAATGACTTGTGGACTTCCCAATTCCTATAAAACCCTAGGTCTTACATTATAAAATGGTTGACATTTTACAGTCACAAAAATGCTACAATAAATTTCCCTCCATGAGTCACTTTACCACTTGAGCCTTGAATTTTTATTAGAATTAAGTTCACCTATTTTATTTCTTATTTTATTCGATGTGTATCTTTTGGTTTTTTAATATTTGCATATGGATTATTTTTTCCCCTTTCATTATCATGCATTCCTTAGCACTTCTATGTAAAGCTTGGATTTATCTCAAAGGTATTATGTTTTATGTATATAGGTCTATATATATGCCATTTTTGGATCATTTTTCATCCCTCAGAATTTTATTACATCTTTCACCTCTATTCAAAATATTCATGTTATTATAATGTTCATTTTAGAGTCTATGTGATATTATATATTCTTATGAGATTTGTAGTGTGTTTTTTAATGCCTATAAATGTGCTCTATATATTCTTTTTGCATCACCATTATTTTATTTTTATATATTTCCTTTCAACTCTTTTAGTCCCATATGTTGATCCTAAATCAAATGCATTTAGATTATGAGGAAGTTAGTTTCTCCATAGGTCTATCCCAAAGAGTAAAAGTGTCCCACAACTTAGTGGATTATCTTATATGTAACAAAAATATTCATCTTGTCCATAAATCAATCTTAGATCAGATGGGATAGAGCAAACCTACACTTTTTATTGGGAGAATATAATTGTTAAGTAAGAGCATGGCCAATGTGAGGATTCATTAGACCTGATTAGGGGATCACTTGTCACAACACACCATGTGAGGTAGGGTTATAAATCGTATAGTCTAACATAATCTCATAACCCTAAAAGTTTCCTATGATTTAATATTTCACTAATCTAATAACAAGAAAAGTAAATGTAATCTAGTGCAAACGAAAGTTTGTGGCATAAAGTGGGGGTTAGAAATAAAACAAATAAACAACTAAACTAAACATGTACACAAGACATATACTCATGTCAATGTACACAGAGTCCTAATACATGGAAGACAAGAATACAGATGTATTATTTATCTAATCTTAAAAAGGAAGAATAAAGCTAGGAATACTTACCTTTGAAGATTAAACCACTGAGCCTCAATCTCCCCCTTGGCCAAGGTGATTTACAAGATATTATCATGGTATATAAGGATACCTAAGATAAATCAAATCTAGGATACACAACCTATCTAATAATCCAAAATACATATACACAAGATGATATTGGAGCTGCAAATAAATTATTGAACCCTAAAGCTTTATTCCCCAAGTAAAATGGTAAAAATGTAGATGTTCATTCACACTTCTCACTTAATTCAACTCTTTTTAAAATGGTGGTAAATGACCTTGTATATATAGGCAAAACATTTCCTAAAATCACTCAAATATGTTAGATGTGCTAGGTCAAATCAGTTGACCTAACACATTTTTAGGGCTAACTCTCTAGGTTTGTGTTAGGTCGACCAAGAGGCCAACAAACCCAAAGAGAGAAAAAGTCCCTAAAATGTGCTAGGTCAACCTAGTCAACCTAACACAAATAATAGGTCAAAAGGGTGCTAAGGTAATAAATTAGGAATAAAACATATCAAATGATAGGAATAGGTATAACTAAGAACAATAATCTTGGGATTTAATGGTTTTAGAAGGCTATTATGTGGATGGCAAGTGGTAAAAAGAATAATAATCTTACAAAGCACCAATGGTCTGCCCACCCCTTTCTTGATGCACGCTTTAATACATGCACTTAGAGAGATTGAGACTCACTAGGTTATTACAAGATAAACGTTATCAATAATCAATCAAATTTTGAAAATATTATATGTATGCATATGCCCCAGCTAAAGTTATCATGCATCACATAAGTGCAACATAGGAAGGTGCTTCAGAAGAAAACATGATAACACATAATGTTGATGGTAACTATGGTTTATTATGTATAAAATAAGATAAATGAAATAAATATATTGAAAAACACATACCTTTAACTTACCTTAGTGTTATAGGTAAATAAGTAGACTATAAGAAATGAAGGTGTCTAATATTGAGTACACTAGGCAAACCTGTAGAAGTTAGTGGAAAAAAATAGCCAAAAATCAAAAAAACTGGAATATAAACATATGATAGTGTAAAATAATCTCTATTTCATAATTATTCTAACACATTTTATGGTTTGAAAAATGGATGAGCATAAATAAAGATAGAGGCAAAATAAGGAATCATTCTAAAAATAAATGAAAGAATTGAGATGCTAAAAAGTGTTGTTAAATAGGGAAAATGATAATTTATTTTATATTTTGAATTGTGAAAGAGATAAAAAATATCTCTAATACCAATAATTGTTAAGATGTCAAGAGGAGGACATGCTAGATGAGGACACCCAGAGGTGGCAGTAGGTGCACTACAGGTATACAACTATGGATCTTAAACTAGTTTTTGAAATTTGTATTGAATAAGTGAATTTTTGAGAAAATTTGATTTCAAGCATTTATATATAACAAAATTGATAAAAATTATATTCTAAAGGTAAAAAATATGAATATGGGAGATGGGTTTGAAGAGTTTAGGAAGAAAGTGGGTGAGATACACATTTTGTGAGAAATGTACTAGGTCAGTGCACATAATGCACTAGGTCGACCAAGTCAACTTAGTAGGATAAAATAGGGTAAAATCCATATGATAAACCTAGTAGGTATGGGTTGACCTAGTGTAATCTATAGGCTAAAAATATATAATAGAGTGAGTAACTAGTCCATGAGGGCCAAAATGAAAAATTAGTACTAGGGAGGGTAAGATACGAGGGTTAACTTGGAATTAGAAGTCAACTATAACAAAAATAGGGAAATTTTGGTTGGACTAGGTTGACCAAGGAATCAAAACAATCATAGTAAAGTTTGTAGAAAGTAGAAATAGGGATATAATGGCCTGAAATGACCAAAGGAGGGACAAAGGGACCAAATAATCTATAAATAGGATAAAATGATAAAAAAATGAATAATGTAAAAGCAATCATGCTTTATTTTAATTAGAATTGTAAAAGTGATGTATAAATAATGTACTATGATTATAAATTACATGGAGGAACTAATGCATCCATTTTTATTTCTTGGTTGCAGAGATGGCTGAGATTCTAAAGGTTGGTAGACATGTCTTGGTTGCCAAATTTTTTACATATATTATTAGATGGAGATCAAACTATACTAGTAGCCATGGGTCTAGGAGGTATAACTAATATGTGTAAGATCCCCCTTAGCACTAACCTCTTAGTCATATTCTTTGGAGGTTGGGAATGATTTACTAACACCTTTATATGGGAGGTGGATGGGGATGTAATAGAGGTGGGTATCACACTAGAGGATGTTCGTGCCATCCTCAGGTTGATCATAGTAGGAACACTAGTGACCATAGGGATACCAAATAGATTAGAGGAGAGGAGAGCCTTAGCTATGTGTGATACAAGCTTAGAGATGATATTGAGAGGATGGAGAGTCAGTATGGATGATGTGTATACATAATAGATTTTAGATCTCCAGAAGGTGGTGATAAGCCTTGTGATATAATAGATGCTTTGTCACAAGTTAGATGGCAAGTTACCATTATTCATATTAGCCTTGAGCAGGATGATGCTAGAAGGAGTACTCTATGATCTAGGTTATGTCATTTGGGTCAAGCTCATACATTATATATTTGAGATGTTGGTTAGAGGGTAAAAGACTATGGGATTGATCATATTATTGAAATCATGAATATATGAGAGATTTCCCATGTATCAATTGGTTAGGTTTCCCCATATAGTTGATTATAGGTTACTTTGAGTGCATAGATGGAGAGAGGACTAGGTAGTGCAATATATTCCCAACATGCTAGTGTTATAGTCAATGAGACATGTAGATATCATGTGGTAGCCATATGGGCATATAACATCTATATGGGTGAGTTATAATATAGTTGCACTAGCACTAGAGAGGATAGAGGTGGTTGGACACTATATGTGGTAGAGAGAGGTACATATAGTAGCACAAGTATTAAGATAGATAGGCGTACCTCATCTGGTGACATCGATATTAATGCCTAACTAGTGGGCTCAACATGTGACAGATCCATGAGGGAAGAGAGGACTTAGACCACTGATAGTGAGCTGACACTAAGGCTACATTGGGACCAATCATGGACTAGTCAGGCATGACAAACGGTAGAGGATGAGGTGGAAGAGGTAGAGATACTAGATGTACCACCATTAACCATATAATGAGATGAGTAGTGGGCATTAAGGACATGGTGGTAATGGAGATAATAGAGAGTAGAGACTATAGACATCCTTAATGACCCCATAGATGATTTAGAGGAGATGATAGATAAACCACTCAGATGGAGGTTGAGATGGACATGAATCATGAAAATTTAGTTTGAGTTGAGGAGGTAACCTATCGAGGAGGTATTAGGAGGCCACATAGATAGGGAGACTATGTTAGGTGATTATGTAGATGATGATATCATAGGAGCTGAGACATAGATAGGTATGAAGATGGTTGAATTATTTATTAAGTTTTTATTTGGTAGTAGAGAGATATAGATAGATATTATGAGATATGATAGAGATATAATATCCATCTAGTGTGATTTTATAGGTGTACCAGAGGATGAGGAGGAGATATGGGGTTATATAGTGAGGGGATCACTCCATGACATCATGGATGAGATTTTATATCCATAAAACCCCATGATAATGGAATATCCAAGTGTACCATCTGCCCCAGCTCAAGTGAGCTGATTTATATTAGCTAGTGAGGTAGTGATGTAAATACAAGTGTAGAGAGAGAGAGGATGTATCCACTAGTAGAGATGGGTACAAGTGAGAGGTAAGCCTGATAGGCCTTGGTAGATGAGATAACTATGCATCTAGACATCATGACATAGATTATCTAGGCATATACAATAATGGAAACTCAATTAACACATGGACATTTAAAGACCCAAAATAAGATGGTGCAAGCACATGTGAAGATAACATGCCTATAGGAATAGGTAGAGGGATTGAGATCTTGCACTATCTCATTATAGCATACCATTTAGAGGAGTCAGACTGAGGCCTTAACAGATAATGTGTCTAGGCCATGAGATAGATATGATGAATCCCAACCCTAGTGTTGGGGATTTGTATATGGTTGTATAAAAATCATGGTATACATATGATGTATCATTTTGGCTTATTAGTATTGGTTATGTATGTTATCTTTACGATGGTTTTTTTGGGATGTATTTTGATATATTTCTTTGTAGCACATGTATTTATATTTTTTATTTATGCTATAATAAATATATGTGGTGTGACTTATTTTCTAGGATTATGTAGCACACATACATGGTTAAAAATAAATAGGTAAAATAGGACTTAATAAATATAATCAATCAAAAATGCACTACACATTAGTTCAAGTTGGGAAATGTGTAATAACAAAAACTAAGTATAAAGGTCTAGGAAAATGGTAAACAAGATGGTAAAAGGAGATTTTTTTTAAACCAATCTATAAGATTTTTGCACCAAATTAAAACAAGTAAAATCATACTAAATATCACATTGGGAAGTATGACAAACAATGTAAAAAAATTGAAGGTATGTAAAAGGGCACAAATGGTAATAAAAAAAATAAAAATTAAGTCAATCAATTATACTATATCATGATGGGAAGTACAAAAGAAAAATAGAATTTGTAAAAAATTGGTCTTAAATTTATCATACTAATTCAAACTGGGAAGTATGAGAAATTCATGAAATGGTTGTCATCTTACATGCACTCAAAAAATAAGAAGAAAAAGGGTGAAATAAAAATGAAGTATAGAACATACTAAATATCAATATAGGAAGCATGCCAATGATGTGTAACATTATGATCAATTGAATCTTATCTCATATTTGACACATAATTTTGGATGGTGACCTGATTATTGGAAAAAAAATTGAGGAGGGATGGGTCCTATCCATGGCTTTACATTGTAATTCACAAAAGAAAAACCCAAGGGGTACCAAATCAATATTGGTAAGAAGAAGGATAAGCAATGGTAAATCAAGGATGTGGGTAATAGGAAGGAAAATACGATAACTTTTTAGGGATACTAGGTCCTATCCATGGTATTATAAATCAACTCACAAATGATATCCCATGGGGACTAATTAGTAAGAAAAACAATATTTACCAAGAGTAAATATGAAGGAAAAGGAATTAAAAAAAGAAATGTCAGAAGAAAAACTTAGGCATCTTATGAGAAAAGCTTACGAGGTAAGAGTCATACTAAGGACATGAAAATACACTAAGTGACTAGTGGTCATCTATGTACAAAGAAAACCCACTTATTATAGACGTAAATCTTTTTAGGAAAATAGGTGTGCTACTAAGATCAACTCATGATGGTAGATTGGTATAAAGAATATTAAAATTGACCAAATTTCTCATAATGTGTTCCCTACTCCTCGGGACCCCTTACAAAGCTATCAGTCTACTATAAAGATTGGGTGCTTTCATGAGAAATTAGGTAGCAATAAAATAGTTTTTTATTATCCTCTTCTAATCTAATGGCCTACCACACCCACAAAGGACCTCATCTCTATCATGAGGCCAACTATTGATTTTGAGATAACTAGAAGAAGGAGATGTGATTTGAATCACATCTTTTAGTGTGATTATACTTTTAAGAATATTCTAGATTTTTTCCTTTTGATATCATTGCCTTTTGTTTAAATTCTTTGGATTTTAACTTTCTTTTTAAGGATTTTTAAAATTCTTCCTCCATATGGATTTGGAATGAACAATCATGAGAGAGATAGTGATACACATGAATGAGTTGTAGGCTAAGGCTAAAGTAATATAAGTAATCTAAGACAAAAGACTAACTAGAACACTTAGGATTGACAATAAACTTAGCATGTGATTTTAAGTCTCTTCCATGTATATGCTTAGTTTGTGGAAAAAGGAAGAAGGGAGAAAGGAGATATAAAGGAGGACTAGTAGAAATAAATTGTGATGAGAAATATTGCTTGATAATTGATCACATGGTAATAGGAGATAGTAACCAAAGGGAAGAGGGTAATTATAAGAAAGTTACCATGACAAATATCTATGAAAAATAAAGATAATAAATCAAACAATCATAAAGATATAAGGGAAGAGTTTTGAGAAAAACTTGAAAGGAAAAGAAAGAAATGACAAGGGAAAAATAGAAATGATAAGGAAAAAACAATCGTATACAAAATGTAAAATGAGAACATGAGATAACTATAGTACAACAAGAAGGAGAAACATGATATAAGATAAGAAATGATTTTACGCAATGTCAAATGATAACATCAAATATAAAAAAGATTGGAACACATGTCTAATCCAAAGATAAATGAGAAATCACCATGCATGTGCTCATAAATACTAGTAAATCAATTATCCAATACATCGTATAAGTCTCTATGAAGTTGAATGCATACTATAGCTAAATTCTCATTAATATTCAGTTAATACTAGGAAAATAATTCTTTTATGATCTCTTCAACTAAAAAAGTAGGAATGCTCAAAGGATTATGATGAGGAGGAAAATTAGGTAGAGGTTGGTTAGGATAATGCATGAAAATAAGATCTACAAGAGAAGGATTAATAGGTGGAGAAGGATACATGATTGAAGGACTCATGGGTGGAGAAGGATCCATAGGTGAGGAGAGGTCCATAGATGGAGGCATGGAAGGTGGTGAAGGGACCATAAGAGGTGATGGAACCACTAGAGGTGAAGCCATGAGAGAATAAAAAGGAGCCATATTATGAGAATGACCTATGGGAGGAATGGTATAAGGTCCAAGGATGGATACAAGGTGATCCTTAAGATGTTGTTGAATAATGTGGCAATAATCAATGTGATGCATGCCATATAGTTGATATAGACAATATACCTCACCATACTTAGGAAAATATTTAGGAAGTACCTTTGGGGGAGGTATGGATTTGTATAATGATGGGGAAAAAGGATGTAAGGTATCAAGGTATTGTCACAACTTATGAAAATGGGTAGAACAGTGATTATCTATCCCATGTAAGCAATAGATATTCTTGTGAGTGTTTTTAGGAGACTTCATGGAAGGAGGTGAAAAAGGAATAGAAGATGTTAAAGATGACTCGTTAGTCCATTTGGTGAGTAAAGGAGACAACTTAGGTAGTGTAATCAAACCATCATCAAGGGAGGGTGATGATGAGGAAGGAGTAGAATGAGACTCAATAGGAGGATCATTAGGATGAGAAGAAAGAAGAGACTCAACAATAATAGGAGCAAAAATAGGCTCAATTATAGAAAAAAAAGGAATAGGCTTAACTATATATATATCCCTATTGAAGGAGGGGAGGGATTTGTAGAAGGTCTAAGGAGTATTACCCTAGGTATTGCAAAGTGATAAGGTCTAGTCATAACATGATCTAAAATCATGGTCATAGGTGGCTCCTCAGAAAATGGAGGTATCAATGCCATCTCTGCCCTAATATAAAGAAGAAAAGTGCAAGAATCAGGAATTTTAAATGAAAGATAATGATGAGATGCATGAAAAAAATCAAGTAAATAAGAGTGATAATGAACAATCTTAGCATTATGGGCTTGGATAAGGCCACCCAAAAGAAGATCATCTAAAGAATATCCATCATCATAATTTAGAGCATGAAGATTGATGACATAGGCTGGGATGACCTTGTCATCAAAGGAAGCTTGGTGAATAGAGTGCTTAGTCTTGGTTAAAACTATGAAAATGTCATCATAAGAAGGATTGTGAGAATGAGGATTCAAAGAAATAGGAAGATATGAGATGAGATGAGGTGAGAGATTATAAGTTTTGATCTTTAAGTTAACCTCATCAGGCTCATCATCATCAAAGTCTAAAAGTTTGGGAGGAATGTTACCGATGAGCTCAATATTCCCATTTTAACCTCTGGTTGAGTTGATCAAAAAGTTTAGTCACTATGACCCATAGAATAAAACACTAGGTAAAGGCTTAAGAGTAATAATTTTGAAGACACTATGATCTTGTAAATGTTTAAATTTCTAAGGGTTAGTGTCTCCTTGAATCCTATAAATGGATCTATTGTGAGGAAATTTAATTCATTGGTAGGAAAAAGAAGCAATATATCGCATACGATGAGTCCAGGACCTACCAAGAAAGATGATATAGAAAAGGGGTATGTCGAATATAATTACCTTCACATGAATGATGATCAGTGGGATGGTAATGGGAATCTACACACACCCTAAGGGAGGTATTTTCCTTCTATCATATCTTTGGTAGGTGCTACATGTAAACTTGAGATTAAATTCATAATACCTAAGAGTCTTAATAAAATTGAGAGAATTAACACATGTGTCAAAAACCTCATTGATCAAGGCTTGCTTAACTTTTATATCATTGATTTGGATGATAATAAATAATTGAAGATCATCTGCATGAAGCATAATCTCATCTAGAATCATAGATGTGATAGTAAATCATAAAAAAATATAAGTGTCTATAGTTTCATCAACATTAATAGACATCTCTTCACATTGTTGTAAGATACTATCCTCAGATCCACATAAAGTGGCCTCTCATCCTGCTAGAGGAAGGCAACAGATATTCATCTTGAATAAAAGTCTCATGAGGTGGTCTCTATGATGTCGATATGTTCTCATGATTTCAATAAAAGGTATCTAAGATGAAATATTAGTGAGTTCCATAATGGGATCCCACTCATCATAACCCATAAGGATATTATTAGATATAGGTGCATAATGATTAAGAATATATTCATAAGGTGGATCTGAAGAGCATTGAAATTTATGTTGATAAGAATGATAAGGTTGATAAGAAGGTTTTAAATAATTTTTTGATGATTAAGTAGTTGGTTTAGATTGATTTTGAAGTTTGGAAGAATAAGTGTTAGTAGAAATTGGATTTTAATTAGTATTAGAAGATGATGGGAGAGAAGTAGAGATAGCATGGGATGTGTCATCTAAGGGAGAATCATAAATTGGATCATGAAAAGAAATTATGATCTTCTTTCCCTAGCTCATTTAAATGAGTTAGAGAAGAATCTTTGATAACACAATATGTCCTACAAGGAGGAGTGTAGATAGGTTGTGAATCAATGAATGCCATCACTCTTCACATATTATTCATGATAACCACATTATCTTTGGAATTTGGTTCAATAAGACTTTCTACCTTATTGGTGGAAGAAGTGGGCTTATCTTGACCTTCTTGGATTAGTTGATGATTAGGTAAGGGGTCTTTATAGATATCTAAATGAGCATTTTCTTGATTTAAGTATTGAGTTTTATCATGTGATTTATAGTGTTTGAAAACAATCTCATAGGCTTATTAATTCTTGTGAATAATGTAGTTATGATCAAAATTAGGGTCCAAAAGATAGTCCATAGATAAATTTTAGAGATATATAAAAGTCTCAAGAAAGTGACCCTAGCTAGCATGAAACCAACAAAACCTATTAGGATCATACCATGATCTCATAGGTCAAGTAGAGTCAAGATCTCATGGAAGAGGCTTGGGTAGACATTTAATCAATTCAATTGAGGATAACGGCTTATAGACATTAATATTGTTTATTGAGAAATGAGTATTAGTGTATTGTTGAGAAGGAGATGGTTCCAAAGAAGGGGTAAGAATGACATCTTCGACATTGTGGATTGTGTCAAATGAATCGGTAACACCATCATTGGTAATATTACATTTTTTATTATTTACTAATAGGTGAGGGCCCATATAAGGTTGGGGTAGCTTGAATTGATGCATGAGGAAATATTATCTTTTGGCTTGATCTATATCTTCCTCCAAGGTATGTGGAGAAAGGGTATAGACTTGATATTATAATTTAGTAAATAAAGTATTTATGAATATAAGAAAGATAATATCATATATCTTGTTATGTTCACATTTATTTTACAAAGTCCTCCATTGCTTAACAAATTCTTGGGAAGTCTCATTTTTGTTTTGTTTGCAATTGATGAAATGGGTCAAAGTGTTCTCAAAAAGATCACTAGATTGAAATTCTTGTAATAAAACATTTAATAAGTCCTCCAAACTAGTTATAAAGTGTGTTCTAAGTTGATTATACCAATCCAAGGCATCACTTATGAGGGTTTTGCTAGGATTTTGATAATGGCAAAGGTATTTAACTTGACCCAATCCTTGTAAATATTTCCAAATGTCTTGAGGTGAAGGGTAGGATTGGTTGATGCATTATAATAAATTATAGGTGTTATACCACCAATGTTAATGTTATAAATTTGGGTGGTAAGAGGTTAATTTTGTAAATTATTGATGGATTTGTTGACTAATAGATGTTGATGAATGATATTACCTTGAGAATCTCAAAGAAGAGGAGAAGGAACAGTTTGGTTATGTGTGCGCCAAATATTTGGTTGAGGATTGGATTAAAGATTAAGAAGGTGGTTTTGAATTCTCATCATTTCACTCATATTATGAGCTTAGAACATGTTTATTTTATTAAGAGTTTGAAACAATAATTGATGAGTTTGATTAGTTTTATTATAATTAGTAACATTGGTGTTTGTGTTGGTGTTAGTGTCTTGGGTACCACTATTATTGATTATATAAGCTTGAGAAGAGATATGAGAATTTGAGGAACTAATGGCAAAATTTTCTTGTGAAGCAAAGATGGACTAGTAAACTCTTGAGAAGAAGAATCACTAGAAGCATGAATCCCTTGGGTAACAAATGAATCACTAGTGGATGGATTATGGATAGTGGATTTTATGAGAGGCCCACTAGATGTAGAACCTACCATGTTAGTTGAGATAATAGCATGGAGGTAGAAGAGGTTAAAGAATAAGATGTCATGGCATAAGAAGGAATCAAGATTGAAGGAAGAGGTTGAGAAACAAATAAATTGGTCCTCCAAATCCAATTGAGAAAGTGGGATTAGGATAATGAGGCTCTTCAACTTGATGGCTAACCATGAGGTTATACATGGTGGAAGGATCCTTCGCTCTATGTTGAGGTAATTTCATGATAAAGAAAATCATTTCAAGAGTATACTCTAACTCAAGTTGATCCTCGAAGAGAAGATGAGGGTTTTGTTGTAAAGGGGTATGAGTAGGGGTCCCATAGTTCATTGTGTGGATTACAATATGAACATTACTAGCATTCATGAAAGGAGGCCTACTTTGTCTATTAGAAACCCTATTAGGATTGGTCAATTCCATAATTTTAGTTGACTAAAATTTAGTGTTATCACCAAGTATAAATTCCATGATGAAAGGAAAAGAGACAAGATGAGAAATCAAAGAATCAAAAAGTGACTAGAATAATATTAGGTTGACCTGATTGACCTAGTCCAAAAAAAGGGTCATAAAACTATACAAGTTCCACAAGGTCTACCCAGTTTAGTGAATAGTGACTAACAGAAAGAGTCAAAGATGTTTTAAATAGTATAGGGCAACTAAGTCAACCTAACATAGTGTGTAGGGGTTAAAAAAGGTATAGGGCCAATAGGGCCAACCTAGTGTAATAGATAGCAAAGAAAATAAAACTAATAACAAGATATGAATTAAATCAAGATAATTAAAAATAATGTAATAAAGTAGTAAGTACTAAAATGGAAACAAATAGTCAATTGAATTGATGCTAGCCAATATAACTAATGCACACAAAGTGAAATATTTCACTAACACTGGCTAATGCAAGATTTTACACACAATTGATCAAAAAATAAGCAAACAACTTGAAAGTAAATTTATCTACTTGGTCAACTTATAATGTTGATTAGATTATTAAGAATGATTTCAAATTTGAAAGTAGATTCACTATAAGCAAGGTACTATATAGTAATCTATAGATGTTTTACGTATGTTTAGGATGAAAGGGACTATAGTGGTAATGATACATGCTTGGTATAGGGGCTTACCCCCTCACTTCACACACTTCAAAAATAAGGGTAACTGGTGTTTAGAAAAAATATACCATTAACCATGCTTTATACTTGACTGAAACATCAAGTTAGATTCCCCCTTGGTGATGAAATCCAAGTAGGTAGACCTAGGTAGTCAAATGTTTAATCTTTTGTTAATTTTTATGTGGTTTGTCTATGTGTACAATATGAATATAAATAGTGAAACAATTTTATTGATTAAAAATATCCTAATTAGGCTATGTGAACTATTCTAAGAATGAAATAAACTTAAAATAAAGATGTGATTAACATATATGGTTAATTCCAAGTTTGAAGTAAGGTATAATTGAGAAACTATATGGAAAATCATACATAATAGGGTCAAACATATACTATGGAAGCAAAGTTTGAAAGTGAAATAGGTTAGTTAGGTTGACCTAGTTATTTCAAAAAACACAAAACACATAACTAGGTCCATAAGGTCGACCTAGTTGGTTGTGTGGAAGCAGTTTTAAATATTATAAACTATGAAAGGAAAGTATAGAACAAGGAAAGATATAGAGAAATAGACACTGACCTAAATGTTTTAGATATGAAAAGGAAAAAAATGTTGATATGAGACCTTGGAGAAAACTGGTAGTAACCTACAAACTAGATCGAGCTGGTCAAACAAGCTATGTAGGAACTTGTTGAAAAAGTGTTGAAAATGCACTAGGTCAACCTGGTGGACTTAGTAAGATGAACTAGAAGTCTAAAAACTTGAAAAACCTATACTAGGTCAAGTTTCTTGATATAATTATCTAAATAGAATTCTACAAGTTCTAAAAACCTATGCTAGGTCGAGCTAGTTGATCTAATTGGGTGTTCCTGCAAACCTATGCACATAGATAAATGAATGGGTCGATAGGGTTGATCCAGTATAGTAAATATATGATAAAAATAATGATTAATATAAATGAAATAAGTTTAAAAAAATCCTATAAAGTTTTTATTCACACCAAGTTTCCCAAAATGTATGTAATTAGAAATGCATCATGTCCATAAATCAATCCTAGATTGGAAGGGATAGAACACACCTACACTTCTAATTGGGGAATACAATTGTTAAGTGGGAGCATGAACAATGTGAGGATATAATATACCCAATTAAGGGATCACTTGTCACAACACACCACATGAGGTAGGGTTCCAAAGCCTACAATCTAACATAATTGCACAAGAACCTTAAAAGAGTCTTATGATTTAATATTTCACTAATCTAATAACAAGAAAAGTAAATATAATTTAGTGTTCACTAAATCTTGTGGCATAAAATGGGGGTTAGAAACAAAACAAATAAACAACTACACTAAACATGTATAGAAGACATATACTCACATCAATGTATATAAAATCTTAATACATGGAAGAGAAGAATACTAATGCACTATCTATCTACTCTTATAAAGGAGGAATAAAGTTAGGAATACTTACCTTTGAAGATGAACCTATTGAGCCTCAATCTCCCCCTTGGCCAAGGTTCTTCACAAGAGATTATCATGGTATGTAAGGACAACTAAGATAAATTAGCTCTAGGCTACACAACCTATTTAAGCATCCAAAAGACTTATCCACAAGATTAGATTAGAGCTCCAAAGAATGTATTGATCCCTAAATATTTATTCCCCAAGTAGAATGATCAATAGTTGGATGTTCATTTTTAGTTCTTCACTTAATTCAACTCTCTTAAAAATGGTGGTAAATGACCCTATATATAGGCAAAACATACACTAAAATCATTTGGATATATCAGTTGTGCTAGGTTGACCCAATCATTCTAGCATATTTTTGGGGCTAACTCTCTAGATTTGTGTTAGGTCAGCCAAGAGGCTAATAAAACAAAAGAAAGAAAATATCCCTAAACTATGCTAGATCGACCTATTCAACCTAGCACAACTAATAGGTCAAAAGGGTGATAAGGCAATAAATGAAGGATTAAACATAGAAAATGATAGGAATATGTAGAATTAAGAAAAATAAGCTTGGGGTTTAATGGTTTTAGGAGGCAAGTGTGTGGATGGAAAGTGGGAAAAGGAACAACAATTTAATGAAGCAATGATGGTTTGCCTACCCCTTTCCTAGTGTACCCCTTAATCCATTAAACTCGATAGGTTCTTATAAGATACAATGTGTTAGTAATCAATATAAGTTTGAAAGTATTATGTGTATATAAATCCCATTATCTCACTAGACTAATTCTTCCAATTTAGTGGGTAAATAATTTGAGTGACAATAGGATTATTACACAAAAAAATATTCAAAGGTAAAGTGATCACATATCAACAATTTATAACACCTACACCATCTCAAGTATGGCTTAAAGACACTCTTTTAAATGAATTTGTATTATTTAAAAAAGGCATCAATTAAGCTATTTACCTTAAGGTCTACTACCATAATTTCATAGCTAATTATGAGGCTCGAGCCCTTGAAGAAACTATAATTTTGGCCTCTAATTATAAGATATATACAAAATCTACCTTATAATTACTACCCAAGGTCACCACCAATTTCAATGAGGATACCTGGAAAAACCACTTTGATGGAGCTAAGTTCCTTCAAGGATCTAAGGTAGGATGTGTTATTATTGATTCTTTTATAAATATTATTCCTTTATATTTTTTAATAACCTTTGATGTTACAAATAATGTAGCTAGATATAAGGCTCTCATCCTTGGGATGTAAGCAACTAATTTAGATATTTACTAAATACATGTTTTAGATGATTCATATCTCATATGTCTCCAAAACAATCACACCTTTTAATTCAAAAGTAAAAACCTCATAGAATATAATAAGCTTGATACCACTCTTTATAAATAATTTTTGTCTTTTACCACTAACAAAATCCTATGAGAGAAGAATTTTATCATAGACTCTTTCATCTCTTCTCTTCCCTCTTTTAACCTCATCAGGTACTTCATGATATGTAATTATTCATCTACCTAAGCAAGTATCCATTTAACTTAGCACCTAAGGATGATTTTATTAGTTTCTACATCAAATTTGTCACTATTAAACAAATATCAAGGTATATATATTATCATATCTATAAAACATCATATTTATCCTCCTAAGGTTGATTCCTATGAAAATACTAGACTTTAAAAGCAAGCATTTTTAATAAATTTACTAGGCATAATATTATTTATTATCACAATGTTGAAGGCACCCTAATCCATTGTGTTAGTGAATAAGATGTTCCTTATCTTCTCATACAAGTGCATGGAAAATATGTAGTGATCATTGTAGTGGATATGTTTTAACCCAAAAATGCCTATACATAGGTTATGATTTAACTTTTAATGGAGTTATGGAATGTAAAACCCTAAATTTTTAAAGTTTTGTAATAATAAATAAGGGAATAAATATAATAATATCAATAGCCATTAATTTTTTAAGTAATTGAATTATTTTCTTAGCCTATAAATAACAATAAATTCTAAATGAGATACTTAGCTAGAAAACTAATTGAGATGGATAAGTAGAGGGCTAAAAACTAGTTTAGGGATAGTGCAAGGTGTTTCAAATAATAAATAGTACTCATAAACCCTCTTGTACATTATCACAATACTCTAGATAGTATTGCACTATGCTAGTGTCCTACTACACCATGTTAATATTATTATGCACTAAAGATAGTGAGATTTTGGGTGGACCTTCACTTGGTTTTGAGAATTTTTTGCCTATGTGAATGAATGTTTAATCATTGTTTATTTCCTATTTCGATTTATTTCAAGGTGAAACTCTAAGCCTTCATGTTTTTTATTGTATACCAATACCTTGAAATGGGATCAAACCCACTGTAGTTCTCTCAATGTAAGTGCTAGTGTAAGTGAAAGTGAATGCTAATATGAGTACCATTTTGATTTATTTGAGCATGAATTGAGACTATAGACCTGACTGATCTAAGCTCTAAATACTCAAGATGAATGTAAGTAGAAGTATGGAAGATAAGAATCAATGACTTTGATTTTCATAACCATTTCTAAGTTTTTTAATAAGTATTTAGATTTGATTTTCATCTAGGGTATAAATGAATGAAATTGTTTTATAGATATCTTGTTGGTGCATTTCAAGACATGAAATGGGCATAGGTCAACCCTAAGGTACTTTGGGAAACAAAAATATATTCATTGGGGGTGATAATAGCTAGGAGACATTATCACCACTTCTTTTCTAGTAAAATAGTGCATTATTGTCCAAATGGTATGAACAGGTGAAAATGGGACCTAAGTGCCTAAGTGAATATCAACATTTCTTTTAGTATATATTGGAATGGGTTGGACTCTCACAAAAGTTTTAAAGTGATCAAGAGAGGCCCTAAGGTAGGTCTAGTAATGAGATAAGGATAAGGTGGTCTCAAGTAACACTCAACACTAAAATGACATTTTAGATGTCTAAATTTTCCCTTATTTATGTTATAAATGTAGAAAGTGAAATGACTAGGAAAAAGGAAAAAGAGATGTACCTAAACTTACCTATGATGCAAAGCCTATGAATCTGGGTCTAAATTTATGAAGCATGTTCAATTACATATCTTGTAACTGAAACATGAATGAATTAATTCTTAATAAACATCAAAAGTAAATACAAATATGAGTAAAGATATGATATATATAGGAAAGGAAGGAATAAACCTCATTGGGTATGTGAACCAATGCCAAAAAAATTGTGACATATTGTGTGTGCATGTATATGGTGATCAAATGGTGAATAACTTGGATTGATTTAATGATTTTCTCAATCCTCATGTGTGGGTGGATTAATAACTCAAGTTTTCCTTCACTCCATCATCTCCCACCCATGTTTTATGGATCTTAATTTATGAATATCTTGTATTAGACTGATGTCTTGTATAACCCTCTTATATAGGTGGCTCAAGAAAATAATTAGGTTATGATTCCATCATTGTCCACCCTATGAATTAGATGTATTTAAATATGAAACTATGTGATGTGACTAAAACTCTGTAAGATAGTTTTAGGGCCACTTGGAAACTCTAAAATTTAAAATTACTCATGGACCACTTGAGAACTCTAAAATTTAAAATGGCTCAGGGTCCTTTTGAGAACCTAAACCACTACAAACAAAATGAGGAATCAATCTAGTGTAAACCTAGTAAAAAATTGGTGCAAATGGTGTTTGGAGTAACAATATAGATAATGACAAAGATTTTTAATTCCATATGTGAGTAATAGTACCAAACAAAACATATGGGAATAATGTGTCATATACATACCCCACACTCTAATACCTATGTATATGGATTCTAGACTTAGTCGTAATAATCTATGTCTAATTATCTAAAACTAAAACCAGAGTGAGCATTCCATTCATAATCAACCCAATATGATTAAACTTATATAGTTTATGTAAATTTTGAACTTATTTGATAATATATGCTAGAAACTATGAAAATTTGAATTATAAATATTATACCTTTCTAATAATTATAGAATTTTATATTTATGGGGATATTGAATAATAGTGTGGTCCCCTATTCAATATCCCACTATGATAGTGTCATATGTGTCATACTATTAACCCAATGTGTTTTTACTGTGTAAAATTAAGACTGATATCATGTGACTATTTTTCACTATGTTTTCTTGAGTTTGGGCTTTGTAATTTGTGTTTGTTTCCTAAAAAATATGTTCTAAGTCCTTTAGGGTATATTTATATCTATGAAAAACCAATATGAATTTTCCCTCTTCTAAGTAGATTTTTTGAACCTCTACAATAGTTGTCTTCAAAATAAAAATCTATGCATCATATGTGTTAGACGGAGAAGATATATATATATGCATGATAAGCTAATATAATGTGTGTACATGAAATCAGAATGTAAAATTCAATTGAGAATAATCTGGTAATGTATGATTTATGTTATATCTATCATTCATAAGGTTTTTAAGATATATAAAATAATTTAAACATGTATATAAATAGCAAATCTGAATATAATCTGTGTAAACTACATGGGAGAATGGGGAATGATGTCCATCAAGGCACCCAAGAGGGAAGGGGAGATGCATGAGGTCCCTCAGGATGTAAAAAAATGAGTGTGAAAGAAATAAGAAAGAGACAAGTGTTATGGACAAGATGCATACACAAAATCATAGATACAAACACATGAGGCACACAAAGTATCCTAAGGGGACATAATACAAGGGACATGGGCACATGTCACTAAATATAAGAAAGATCATACATATAAGGACATGTTCAAATTCCCACATATGCAAATAGAAATCAAGGTTGGACTAAAGCCACATGAAAGGACATGTTCAAATTTCTACATACGCAATCAAGAAGGTACACAGAAAGACATGGTCACATGTCCAAAACATACATATAATGAAGAAGTATCTTAGATCCATATAATAATGGCTTATTAAAATGTCATATAATATATATAGAATAAAAGAGATACAATAAAATATAAATTAGTAAATTTAGAAATGAATGTATAAATAAGAACATGGTAAAAATCCATATAAGAGTAAAGATGCACATAAGATGAGTCTATAGTATTAGTAGTCAATAAAAAATTAGTGTAGTATAGAATAATATAACCTATAAAATTATAATCTATGTAGTATTATTCCATAAATGGGTGAATGTATCAATGTTGATTCTGTGTATATGTTTAATTGCATATAATGGGTTGATAGTAGCATATATGGATCTATGTAGAGGATCTAGGTCTTATAATAATCTATGAACACTCTAAAGGAACAAGTGAAGCATTTATGTATGATAAAAATAACTACACTAACATATATAGCATATGTAGTACCTAAAAAATAGAATGAATGTAAACATGGAAATGCATACATTTTAAAATTTGTATTTTCTAAGTAATATTTGAATGTTTTTGTATTTTATAAGTATAATCTATGTATAAGCAATATGAAAATGAAATTATGTACAAGTAGAGAGGAACATAATAATTGATGAGTCTAACAAGAGACTCACTTTCAAGATTTATTATATCAAATAAAGGAAGAGTGACTACACATGTTGTGTAAGGATGTATCTGAGATATGTCAACTGGATGTACTAAGTAATTTATAGCTGAAATTACATGTGGATTGGGGATATTAATTTTTGAAGTTAACTGAATAGGTCTATAAAATATGGGTTTCTTAGGGACCCATTTGGTAAAATAATTTATGACTAACATGGTTTTTTTATAATGTAACACTAATCTAAATTTTAATGGGGTAGAGAAAGAATCTCTATGATCCACAACATGTCTCTAATGTAGGGGTCTCTCTAATAAATATCTCTATGGGAGAGTATGTTTACATGGTAATGTTTTAGGAGTAAATCTCACCTACACTAGTGGCTTAACTAATATTGGAGGTGTGCTAATAAAAGTTATGTGTGGATATGTGACTAGTGGTTATTGTGTAATTAGTTGTGGAATAGGTAAAGGATACTCATATAGAATGCCCTTGACTATAACCACTTGATTAACATGTATATACATAATATATATGTGTATAGTGGATGGAATGACTCAAATATATTATATCCAACTCCTACCCAATAACATATAAAACATGATGACACTAAGTACCACTAAGAATTCGATGGCCACATATGTGGCCCTAACATGTAGTGTAAGTATGATCTTACCAATGGAGATCTAGACATGGCCACTAAAGGTACAATTAATTATGTCTATCAGATAAATATCCTACTCTAAAAAACACAAGTGTTTTATAAGTGTAATAATACACATATTGATGCTTGACCCATTATCAATGATGACACTCTGAATAGGATGATGATTAATGTAAGCTCATATAAAGAGTGCATATAAATTTGATTCATTGTCAATAATTTACTAATTTGAAAAAGTGATGAGAGGTCTAGTTTTCACTATAGTATGATAAACACCAATTATATTATTTATAAGGTGTGTGTACATCAAATGAATATGATAATATGTTAGTGGTTGATGTGCCTAATAAGTATAAAGAACACCTGAAGTGCCTACTATCTCATTATCCATTTGTTTTATAAATAGATCTAAAAATATTTTCATTACTATCACTTCAATTAGCTATACTCTAGGTGCCTTTGTAGGAGTTTTCACATCAATGATATTAGCATCTATCAGATCTTATATCTTATGTCATAAGATGATGCATCTATTTGTAGTATGGTATGGTGCCCTATGATGATCAAAAAATGGATTTAAATCATATATCCTTGAAATAGGCCTATTCATATCAACCTATTTGATGGGAGGGATACATATGACATTGCATTCCAAGAGTTTTAGGATAACATGTGTTGGTGATTCATGAATATTTTTGAAAGGTCTCCTTGGAGGAGTTGATAAATCAATGTGAGGAGCTAACTCTAAGGATGCATTAACTATTATATTTTGCTTTATCTAATTTTTAGTGGACCTTACCTTATATGAGGGATTATTGAAACTCTTATTAGTTAAATTTGATATATTTGTGTGCTTTAACCTACCTATGAATAGAATCTTGACTTCATATTATTTCATTGTATGGCATAAATTTGTGAATAATGGAAAATTTTTGAATAGTATAGTTTCATGTAATTATAGTAATAAAATCTACTTGAATATGTCTTGGAGTTCTCTATCTACTGTGGGGACAATCATCTTTACTAATATATTTTTATATCACAATACATATTCAATTATTGGCTCATTATATTTTTTCTTGAGTTTGAATAGTATAGTTTCATGTAATTATAGTAATAAAATCTACTTGAATATGTCTTGGAGTTCTCTATCTACTGTGGGGACAATCATCTTTACTAATATATTTTTATATCACAATACATATTCAATCATTGGCTCATTATATTTTTTCTTGAGCCGTGCAACTAGAGCATATGAAACCTTGTCACTAATGTTGATTGAAAAGTGTGCCAAAAACATATTTTTCAATGGATCAAAAGATATGATGAACTGATTAGGAAGATAATAAAACCATTATAATTAATGGTCTCTTAAACTAAGAGGGAAAAACTTAGTGAGATCTAATAATTAGACATCTAATCCAAACATGCTACATGAAAAGCATGTCAATGATGGTTTAGGTCACCCTTACCATCATACATAGTAATATTGGGTGCCACAAATATGGATGGAAAAGGAGTTTCCAATATATGTCATTCTAATGGTGTATGTAGGATCATATGGGATTTCAAAATATGATATGATCTAGTAGAACTCTATTGAAGATGTAAAACATTGGAGTATAGAGAATGGATTTCTTACCTAAGGGTTCTAATTCTAAAATAGAGGTATGTGTACTAGCTAGAAGAGGTGTTTCCATTGGTGATATTTGGCTAGTTGTATCAAGTTTTTGTAGAATATGAGTTTTCCCAAAAATAGGTGTAACAATATTAACATTCTTTGGGTTAGAGGATTAACCAAATGATATGTTATTTGTTTCCAATATATGTCAAATATTTGTGCATGATCATGGGTTTGTTTCTAAATGTAATATCCCTTCGGATATCAAAACAAAAGCTCTGATACCACTGTGGTATCCCTTTAGATACCAAAATAAAAGCTCTGATATCACTGTAATATCCCTTCGGATATCAAAACAAAAGCTTTGATACCACTATGGTATCCCTTCAGATACCAAAACAAAAGCTCTGATACCACTGTAATATCCCCTTCTGATAGGGAATATAAAAGACAAAAGCTCTGAACAAAGATACGATTTTTGCCAAAATAATTTCCAAATAAATAAATCACAATATAATCTCTTATTTATTCACTCATACTATTACAATAGATATCCTCTATCATGCATATTAAAGAATATCCAAATACGGTCTTAAAAATTTGAGTATTCCACAAACTGGTAATAAACCTTGAATCTGGCACGTCTCAGCTTGTTGTGTCAAAAACATAGTCGCCAACGTCGGTTATGCTGTCATCATCGGTCAACTAGCGTCATTAACCTGCCAACGTTGGTGATAGGTCAGCTGATGTCGATCACTATGGATCTCTGCCTACCGATGTCAGTCTCTGTGTGAATCTATATGGACTTTGTACGGCCACCAATAAAGTACACCCTATTTGTTGGACCCCTGATCTCAAGATATATGGCTCTAATATAGAAGATTTCTATCTATATAATTTATTGAATAAAAACTTATGAAATAAATACCTGGAAAGCTCTATGACAACTTCTATATGAAGTTACCTCTAAAATTTGTAAACCTCTATGATAACTTCTAGATGAAGCTATCTCTCAAATCGACAATAGATCAGTTGATATTTCACAGCCTCTGAATCACACACACTGAAGAGTGGATGTTCTCCAATGCAGATGGAATCCTGGAACCCTTGGCTCAGTCTTCATAGAAGAATTATTTAATATCAAAATCAATAATCATTCATCAATTCATGGCCTCCATGAGAAACCCTTATACCCTCAAAAATATGTGCTTGCCCTAATTAGGGTTTCTTAAATTAGAATTAGGGTTTCTAATTAAAATTAGACCAAATATTAATATCTCCCTCAATACATGTCAGATCCTCGAACAGTCTGAAGCTGGTGAATTAGGGAGTGATTCTGCACATGACCATACCAAAACAAGGGCACTCCATTGCATGCCAAATATCCCTAAATAATAAGAGCTCAAGCAAACATGTCTGAAAGAGCCTGAATGAAAGCCAACTATAGGAATTCTACTAATCAAAGCCAAGCCAATCTCCATCATGACCATCTATCCATCCTATCAGCCTACGAAGGTTGCATAATAGGCTAATCATCAAGTTTGTTGATGTCCACTAAAAAAAGGGACATGACAATATGCCCCTCCTAAAATTACTTGTCCCCAAGCAATCTCAGAATAATGAACCACTTGATCCACCTGGATCCCAAATGTAGTTATGCTCTGCACTACTGTTAATCAATGCAAGATCCTACAATATCCTCTGAAGTAGAACAAAGAGAAATCCATAATCAAACTGGTTAATGCAACTCAACCAATCTCTTAAATCACAAATACCATGTACACATTCTACCATGATATGTGAAAGGCATACTCTAACTCTGTAACAACTCCCAACTGGAACTACACCAAGTATAGAGAATCCACACACTATACCTCTACTTTGATAAACATATCTCATCAACTCCTGCTCTAAGTCATGCACCACCAAATTGTCAATTACAACACCTCTCACCATGCCATGACTATCACAACTCTCATCCCATGGCTCAAACTACAATCCAGAAAAAACTAACTGCAACTGATCACTAACCAAGCCCCAACCAACTACTACCTCTGAAGACACCTCCAAATGAGTAGTATCATAAACAGGAACCAAACCAACTATTGGCTCATCAACATCAACAGTATCAAAAATTGTAGCATCACTATCTAACTCCTTCGTATCAAAGGAGACTATTGATGAAACTAAGTCCTCAAAATTGTCCACTGCATTCTCATGAGTGTCATTTGTAATAATTAGATCCTAAGACTCTTATACAATCTCTGCCATAGCTAAGAGATCAACAACCCTTAGTGCACTAACATCTGAGCACACCTCCCCACTCTAAGTGCAAGCATCAGACTCATCCTCATCTAACTCTGAAGAGGTTACTGCTGAAACTATCTCATCATCACTATCTTCTATCTCATAAGGATCATGGGACATGTTGTTGCCCTATCTAAGTGATCTATAGTGCTCTCTCCTCAGCTTAACAAAGTGATAAAAAGATATCCTCTCCCAAACTTGAGGTGATAATAACTCACACTCCTCATTCATTGTCATAAGAGTGTCCCACATGATCTGATTTACTAACTGATTCAATGTATCAGAGCTTTTATTTTGATATTCGAAGGGATATTACAGTGGTATCAAAGCTTTTGTTTTGGTATCTGAAGGGATACCACAATGGTATTAGAGCTTTTGTTTTGATATCTGAAGGGATATTACAGAATATGGTCTTAAAACCCTGATCTTTTACAAAACTGAAAATATGATGTATCAGAGCTATCACTGTACAGATCAATCTACCCAACAGGATGGTAGGAATTTGGCTTTGATACCACTATAATATCCCTTCAGATATCAAAATAAAAGCTCTGATACCACTATGGTATCCCTTTGGATACCAAAACAAAAGCTATGATACCATTGTAATATCCCTTCGGATATCAAAACAAAAGCTCTGATACCTCTATAATATCTCTTCGGATATCAAAACAAAAGCTCTAATACCACTATGGTATCCCTTCGGATACCAAAACAAAAGCTTTGATACCAATGAAATATCCCTTCAGATATCAAAACAAAATATCTGATACCACTGTGGTATCCCTTTAGATACCAAAACAAAAGCTCTGATACCACTGTAATATCCCCTTCTGATAGGGAATATAAAAGACAAAAGCTCTGAACAAAGATATGATTTTTGACAAAATAATTTCCAAATAAATAAATAAATCACAATATATTATCTTATTTATTCATTCAGACTATTACAATAGATATCCTCTGTCATGCATATTAAAGAATATCTAAATACGGTCTTAAAAACCTGAGTATTCTGCAAACTAGGAATAAACCCTGAA
>JARHVA010008408.1:85000-127500 GCA_037957365.1 Torreya grandis
TTAGGATAGAAGCTACACATTTTAGTTTTTTTTATATTCCATCGTGGTCATTGTCTTATATTTATATGATTTATATTATTTACGTTTGAGAAATTTATTTTTTTATTCATTTTTTCAGGCCATCAGGTCCCATTTTTCCATTTCACAATTTTATGTTTCGCCCTCTTTTTGGACCATTCGATTCCATTTTCAATTTTTCACATCTTTGTTAGAGTTTTATTTGTCTTAAACTATCATTTTTACGAGCATTAGATAATTATTTGTGTCTTTTTGTTTAATTTTTCACTTATCTTATTTTTGATGCATTTCTAGGGTTTTTTTGGTCTTATAGTATCCCTAGCTTTATGGCTTATATATATTCCCTTGTTTCTTATCTTATTACTTACATATTTTAGTTATAACCTTTCCAATTTTTTTTTTAAAAAAAAAATCATTTGTTAAAGTTTTCCATTTTACATCCATTTATTGACCATCATAGGTATGCACACAATATTTTTATCTATTTTAGCCTTGTATCCTTAGGGTTTATAAAATGTAGTTACTATACCAACCATGATCAAGATTATGAATTTAAATGAATATTTTATATGTAAAGGTAAGTCAAGATACATATATGTTACTTTCATTCATTCATTTATCAACAACTCTTTTTGTCATTCTTTTCAGTTATTTGCTTTTGTGTTACATATGTATCTATCATAAAGCACCATCCCAAATTATACTATTGTGACTCATGATGAGATTAAGGCGGGGAATAAGTATACACATATTTTTTTTCTTTATCACTTTATTAATAATTCCTATTGTAGGGGTTTGTTGTCACATCAATTTACATAAGTGTATGACTAAAATAGTACATTGAGAATGGGGTGGGATTGTCTTATGGTACTTTGTGAGAGATTTTTGCATATTATCTAGTCATACATTCATTACTCTTAGTTAACACCATCTAATTCTCTTTATGTCTTACATATTCATCTTATTTTCATTCAATTTTATTATCCACCCTATAATAATATTGTATCATTTAGTCCTAGACAGTCCATTTCTTACTTGTCTCTCCTTATACTATATCAACCTAGCCAATACAATTATGAGTATGTCTTCTATAATTTTTATTATATCAACATATTTAATATAGTCGTATGTCAGTTGACATATTTTTAATTGTATTTTATTGAACAATATTTTTAACTTATATTTCATATTATAGGTATATACTAGTCAAAATATCATTCCTATAACATATAACACACTTGTTTCCTCTACTTACACTCACATTTTTTTCTCTTAAGAAGTAAAAGGAGGAGTTTTAGGTTTAGAGTCTTATCTTTGAGGTCTATTATTCCTTATGATATTTGAAGCTAAATAGGAAGAGTCATGTTGATGAGGTGTCCTAGTCTTTAGAATCCCTATCTAAGGATAGTATGGTTTTATTCTTTCCATTTGAGTTATTCAACCTAAAACATATTTTAAAAAGTGCCACTTGATACAAAAGGGGAAATTGAGGTAGCAATGATTCCACCCAAATTTAAGCATTTTTTTCCATATTATCTTTCCTTTATTTACCTAGTAGATTGGATATCAATTTTCCCATTGATATTTTAGATGTGTTGTTATCTTTTCTTATGCTCCTCCTTATACCTAATAATTTGGTATATCTATAGGGTTATTAATATTTTAATTTATCACATTAGTAACCATATAAATCCCATTAGTTTAACATTTCAAAATTTATCTTATTATAAGTTTATATTTTTATCTATCTTGGGTCTAAGTTACCATTTTTCATCAATTCCTTGGATGCACTATCTTTAATAGATTTTTGATATGCCATTTTATTGAAACTATTTCTAAATTTAATCTTATAAATTAATCCCTTGTGATATTTATACTTAATGTCATATGATTAGTATTTATAACCATTTCCTCTTGACTTTTTAGTGTACATTTCCTTTTACTATGTCTATGGTTATTATAGGTCATTACTAACTATTATAAGTATGCACAAGAACTACTATTGTGACCTTGTTTTTATTTTATTCTATGTAGAGAGGATTTTTATAGGTTATCCTATCATGTGTATACAAAAAAATTGTAACATTGTAGATTATTTATATTATTGTGCAATAATATTGTCATATGTGATGGTTTGTGCACTTGAGGTAATATTTTTTTATATTTTTGGTTAGGAAATCATTTCAATTTTTCAAATTATGTGACCAATATGACATATCTCACTTTTATTAATATTATTTTATTTATGAGCACCATGCCTTTTAAAGTGCATAACAATAAGACAATAATCTCAAATAAATCAAAGAAATGATAATTTATCAAATGTGAAATAAATCAAAGAAATAATAATTTATTATTTAAAATCATTGATATATGTGTATCAAATTAACTAACGATAATAACAAATTTATAAATTTCCTAATACATAAAAAATACTCTATAAAACTCATCTGTGTAACTTCAATGTTTCATTTTTAGAATGCAAGCCATGGGGCTAAAATTTTGATATACCTTTTAATCTCTATAATGAATTTGAAATTTAATAATGAGTTATTCAATAAATTAATAGTCACTTTAATATTTTTTAATATTAAAATAAATTATTAGATGGTCTTAATCATGCCTAAGAAAATATTCCATTGATCATATTATATTAATTTTGTGAACACATAAATTTTGTGTTAGAGACTTGAAAAAATTGTTTTTGGTCTATCATTAACATACATGGATTTTTCATGAACAAATGAATCTTGAAAACCATTTTAAATATCTATTCTTTATGTATTAATTTTGGAAATTTAATATTTAATCACTGATATGCATGGTCTCCTTATTCTATGCAATAATGCTCAATTATCCTAACTAGATTATCACCATATTCTAGATCATTGTTTCTTCATTATTTTGAGATGTCAAATATTATATAATGATTCCAATTACCAATAATTTTCAACTTCATTGATAGTGTCCTAGGTTCCTCAAAATATTATTTCTCAAATTCAAACCCTTCCCTATTATTGGTCCACATGTTTCACTTTTCAAATATGGTAGGATTACCCAAATAGTGTTATTACACACACACACACACACACACACACACACACACACACACACACACACACACACACACACACACACACACATGCCAAGTATAAGGCCATTTATATGTACCTTATATCTATAAACCATTAGGATATAATTTTCACATGTTAAAACACTATCTAAAAGCATCCAACTATGAAAAATGGCAGAGGAAGATTCCAAAATCCAAGTTTGAACACTATTGTAAGGAAAAGTTGTATATTTTCAAGTGTAAAAATACAAAATATTACATTACATTCTATTGGGATACTATTGAGCACACATACATATATATGGGAGAACTATATGTGACCTAAGCCCTCTTTAGAGTAATAAAATGTAGAAATTTCTCAACCACTCAATGGGGTGTGTCTGGGTCTATCCAAGCCATAATTTTAACCCCATGTGTATGTCAACAAATTTTTAAAATGGAGCTAGTATTTCAAGGCAACAGAGAAAAAAATATTAATGTGTGCAAAGGACCAAGGATAGGAAATTACATAGAAAAAATCTTGATATGAAGGCATATTGATTTTTGGTAGAATATAATATAAAAATAAAAATAAATATTATAAAGTTAGTAAATTGAAATGACTAAGATAAATGAAAAAGTGATGTACCTAGACTTACGTATGAGGCAAAGCCTTTGAATTTGGGTCTAAATTTATGAAGCATGATCCATTTTTTATCCTAAAAATGAAACATGAATGTATTCATACTTAATAAACATCAAAATCAAAGACAAAACTGAGTAAGGAGATGATAGAATAGGAAAGGAAGGAATACACTCATTGGGTATGTTAACCAACACAAAAAAATTGTGACATCCTTTGTGTGTGTAGATGGTTATCAAATGATGAATACCTTGGATTTATTTGATTGCTTTCTCAATCCTCATGTGTGGGTGGTTCAAGAACTCAAGTTGGCCTTGACTCCATCATTGCCCACCCATGTTTGGTGGATTATAATCTATGAATGTCTTAGATTATACTAATGTCTTGTCTAACCCTTTAATGTAGGTGGCTCAAGAACTCAATTAGGTTATGAATCTATCATTTCCTACCCTTATGAATTAGATGTATTTGAAGTTAAAACTATGTGATGTGACTAAAACTATGTAAGATGGCTTTTAGGGAACTTGGAAACTCTATAATTTATAATGACTCTAGGGCCACTCAAAAAAACTAAAATGTAAAATGGCTCAAGGGATTTTCAAGAATTCAAACCACTAAAAATAGAATAAGGCATAAATATGGTATAAAATTGGTAAAAATGGTGTTTGGAGTAACAACATAGAGAATGAAAAAAAAATTTCATTCCATCTAAGAGTACTAGTACCAAAATGAACATATGTGAATAATGTGTCACACTCATACCCCCAACTCTAATATCTATGTATATGGATTATAGACTTAGTCATAATAATCTATCTGAGTATATAAAACTAAAGTAGGAGTGATCATTAAATTTATGATTCCCCCAATATGATTAAACTTATGTATTTTATGTAAATGTTGAACCTATTCGATAATCTATGCTAGAAACTATCCAAGTTTGAATTTTAATTATTGTACCCTTCTGATAATTTTAGAATTTCATATTTTTAGGGATATTGAATAATAGTGTGGTCTTATGGTTAATACCCCACTATGATAGTGTCTTATGTTTCACACTATTGACCAAATGTGTTTTTTCAATGCAAAACTAAGACTAATATTTATGTGAATATTTTTCACTATGTTTTCTTTGAGTCTGAGCTTTATAATCTATGTTTATGTGCTAAAATTTTTGTTCTGGGTTCATAGGGTGGCCTTATCTCTATGAAAAACCAAATTGAATATAACATCTTTTGAGGGGAGTTTTTAAACCTCTACAATAATTGTCTTTAAAATAAAATCTATGCATCATATGTGTTAGAATGAGAAGATATGATATATATGCATGATAAACTAATATTATGTGTATACATGAAATCAAAATGTAAAAATTGATTGAAAGTAATTTGGTAATGTATGATGTATGTTAGATCTACAATTCACAAGGTTTTTAAGATAGATAAAATAATTTAAGCATGTATATGAATTACAAATTTGAATATAATCTATGTAAACTACCTAAGGGTATGGGGTATGATGTCCATCAAGGCACATGAGAGGGAAGGAGATATGCATAAGGTCCCTCATGGAATCACCAACTAAGTATGTAAGAAACAAGTGTCATTAAAAAAATGCATACATGAAATCATACATAAAAACACATGAGGCACACAAAGTAGGCTAAGGGGTCACAATATAAGGGACATGGGCACATGTCACTAAGTATAAGAAAGAGAATACATATAAGGACATGTTTAAATGTTCAATTACACAAATATAAATCAATTTTGGCTTAGAGACACATGAAAGGACATGTTCAAATTTTTACATACATAATTAATAAGTCACACACAAAGATATGGTCACATGTCCAAAGCATAAATAAAATGAAGTGGCTTAAAACCATCTAACAATGGAATATTTAAGTACCCTTGAATAGATATAGAAGTAAAGAGATATAATCAAATATAAATTAATTAATTTATAAATTAATGTATAAATAAGCACATGGTACAACTCCATATATGAGAAAATATGCACATAATATGAGTCTATAGTATTAGTAGTCATCACAAAATTAGTGTCATATAGATAACCTAATAAATAGGAATCTATGTAGTATGATTCCCCAAATGGGTGAATGTATTAATCTTGAATCTATGTATATGTTTATGTGCCTACAATGGGTATATAATAGCATATATCAATCTATATAGAAGATTTGAGTCTTGTAATAATATTAAAACACTCTAAAGGAACAAGTGAAAAAATTATGTATGATAAAACTAACTACACAAATATAGATAGTATATGTAGTACCTATAAATTAGAAGGAATGTAAACATGGAAATGCATAGAATCTGATATTTCTATTTTATAAGTAACAATTGAATGTTTTTGTATTTTCTAAGTAATATTTGAATGTTTTTGTATTTTATAAGTATAATATATGTAAAAGTAATATGAAAATGAAATTATGTAAAGGTAGAGAGGAACATACTAACCAATGAGTTTAGTAAGAGAATCACTATCAATGTGTTTTGTATCAAATAAAGGAAGAGTGATTTCACATGTTGTGCAAGGAGGTATTAGAGACATGTGAATTAGATGTACTAAATAATCTATAGATGAGATTATATGTGGAGTGGGGCTATTAATCTATGGATATGACTTAATAGGCCTATGAACTATGGGACTCTTAGTGACACATCTAGTAAAATAAGTTGTGACTAGCATAGGTATTCTATACTATAACACTGATGTTAATGGTAATGAGGTTGAGAGACACGCTTTAGTATCCACAATAAATCTTTGATGTAGGGGTCTCTCTAATAAAGGTCTCTTTGGGAGAGATTGTTTACATTGTAATGTTGTAGGAGTAAACCTCACCTACACTGGTGGCTAAACTAATATTAGAGGTGTTCTAATAAAAGCTATGTAGAGATATGTTTGGATACTATTGTGTAATTATTTTTGGATTATGGAAAGGATACTCATATGAAATACCCTTGACTGTAACCACTTGATTATCATGTATATACATAATACATATGAGTTTGGTGGTTGGAATGGCTCAAATATATTATATCTAATGCCTACCCAATAACATATAAAATGTGTTAACACTAAGTACCACTAAGAATCTAGTGGCCACATGTGTGGACCCAACATGTAGTGGAAGTATTATCTTACAAATAGAGATCTAGACATGTCCACTAAATCCACAATTAATTATGTTTATCTGATAAATATCCTACTCTAAATAACCCAAGTGTTGTATAAGTGTAATAGTACACATATTGATGTTTGATCCATTATCAACCATGAGAATAGTATGAGGATTAACATAAGCTCATATAAAGAGTGCATCTAAATTTGAGTCATTTTCAGTAATCTACTAATTTGAAAAAGTTATGAGAGGTTTAGTTGGCTTTGTAGTATGATACACACCAATGATATTAATTATAGGATGTGTGTCCATCAGATGAATATGATAATATTTTTTTGGTGGATGTGCCTAATTAGTTTAATGAATACCTAAAGTTCCTACTCTTTAATTATCCATTTATTTTGGAAATAGATCTAAAAAAAAATTCACTACCTTCTCTTTAGTTGGATATGCTCTGGGTGCCTTTGTAGGAGTGTTCACCTCAATGATATTAGCATGTATCAAATCTTGTATTTTATGTTGTAAGCTGATGCATCTTTTTTTAGTATGGCATGGCTCCCCATGATGATCATAAAATGCATTATAATCATAGATCCTTAGAATAGGCCTAGTCACATCAACCTATTTTATGGGAGGGAAAGATATGACATTGTATTTCAAGAGTTTTGGAGAACATGTGCTAGTGATTCAAGAAGATTTGTGGAAGGTCTCCTTGGAGGAGCTGATAAAACCATGTGAGGAGCTAGCTCTGAGGCTACATTAACTGATATCTTTTGATTTTTCTTATTTTTAGTGTCCTTGCCTTATATGGGGGATTATTGGAACTCTTATTAGTTGCATTTGATCTATTCATGTAATTTAACTTGCCTATGGATAGAATCTTGACTTCTCATTATTTCACTATCTAGTACAAATCTTTGAATGATGGAAACTTATTAAATAATATATTTTCATGTAATTCAAATAATAAACTCTACTTGAATATGTCATAGAGTTCTCTATCTACCATGCGGTTTATCATATTTGATAATATATTTTTATATCACAAAACATGTTTAGTTATTAGCTCATTAGATTTTTTCGGGAATTATGCAACTTGAGCATATGAAAACTTGTCACTAATGTTGATTGAAAAGTGTGCCAAAAACATATTTTATGATGGATTAAAATCTATGATGGATTGATTAGGAATATCATAAAACCATTATAAGGCATAGTCTGTTAAACTAAGAAGGAGCAACTTAGTCAGGAGCTAATAATTGGACATGTACTCCAAACATGCTACATTACAAGCATGTAGATGATGGTTTGGGTCACCCTTACCATCATACATAGTAATCTTGGGTGCCAAAAAATCTGGATGGCAAAGGATTTTCCACTATATGTTATGTCAATGGTGTATGTAGGATCATATGAGAGTTCAAGACATGAGATGGTCTTGTAGTAATAAACTAGAGATGTAGAAATTTATATTGTAAAGAATTGATATCTTGCCTAAAGGATTCTAATTATAAAATATAGGTATGTGTACTATCCATAAGAGGTGTTTCCACTAGTGATATTTAGCTAGTTGTAGTATTTTTTTAAGAATATGAGTTGCCCTAATAGTAGGTGTAATAATATTAGCATTTATGGGGTTAGAGGATTGAATAAGTGATATGTTCTTTATTTCTAATTTAGCTCACAAAATTTATGCATGATCATGGGGTTTTTCCTGAAGTCTATCTTTGAAACTTCTTAAAACCTCATCTCTATTAATTATAATATTATCATTATGGAGGGGAGAGTGTGTCCTAAGTCCATATTGTGTATCATGGTGATCTTGATTTTATTATTTATGTCTTGATGTGTTATCATTAAATTACACATAATCATGATATGAATGATCAATTATGGGATTTGTAAATGGTCCTTTATCTATGGTATAATCTTGAACAAAAGGAATTAGGGTATGCTCAATAGGGTTACAACTAATTTTATCACTTCTTATTAAAGGAAGAGATATATATATTTTGAGGTAAAATATAGTAAACAAAATGAAATAGGGATGATATAATAGTATATATGATATTTTAAATTCCTATAACAACAAATGGAAATAGTAAAAAGAAGGATACAAATCTTAGGATAATTTAGGGCTCAAACTGTTTCATTATTCAAAGTAATTTGGGTTCACCAAATATTTAAATTTTAAGGGAGATATAGAAGGTAAAACCCTAGGTTGTTAAAGTAATAGAATACTAAATCAATAAATAAATATATAAATATCAAGAGCCACTCATTTTTACCATAATCAAACTATTTTCTTTTCCTATAAATAGATATAAACTACAAAAGAGATACTTAGCTAGAAAATAAAATGAAACAGATAAGTGGAGGGCTAATGATTGGAGTAGGGATAGTGAAAGTTGTCATAAAAAATAAACAAGAATTAGAAACCCTCTTAGATAGTAGCATGGTCCTTTAGATGGTAGTGCAATGTGCTAGTGTCCTATTGCATTACACTAATGTCCTTTTTTATCAAAGATAATGATCTTCTAGGTGGACTTTTACCTTGTTCTAAGAATATTATGCATGTATGACTAGATGTTGGATCATTGTTTGTTCCCTATTTTGAATAATTTTGAATTTAAAACCCTAAGCCTCCATGTTTGTTAAAGTATTTTAGTAGCACAAGTAGAAATAAAGTGGCATAAGTAGGGTAGGTTAGATGTGACCTTAACACCCCATGTGTTCAGTGTTACCCACATACCAATACCTTGAAGGGCATCAAGCCCAATGTAATTCTCCCAATGTAAGTGATGGTGAAAATTCAAGTGAATGCTAATATAAGTGTTAGTTTGAATGCTTTGAGTATGAATTGAGACTAAAAACTTTATTGATCCAAGCTCTAGGCTATTGCATATGAATGTATGTATAAGTAGAGTAGAATAAGGATCAAAGACCTTGATTTACACAAATCTTTATGAGTTTGTTTATGATTATTTGCATTTTATTTCCATCTAGGGGATAAATTAATTAAATTTGTCTATATATATCATTATGGTGCATGTCAGGACATAAAAATTGGTCTAGGCTAACCCTATGTTGATTTGAGAAATGGAAAGATATCCCTTGGTGATGAAAATATATAGGGGACATTAGTACTACCCCTTTGCTAATAATTTAGTACACTACCATCAAAAGGGCCACTCTAATGTCTAATTGGTATGAATGAGTGAAAAATAGACATGGGTGCCTAAGTGAAGGCTTAGTGTTGCTTATGGTATATCTTGGCATGGGTTGGACTCATACAAAAGTTGTAACTTGATCAAGAGAGGCTCTAAGATAGGTCTAGGGCTAAGATATGGATAAGATGGTTTCAAGTGACACTAATTTCACTAAAAATACATTTTACATGACTATAAGTTATTATTATCCTACTCTTGAGAAATATTCCATCACTTTTGTGAATAAATTTAATCATTTAGATCTTCATGATGATCTTATTAATTTTACTTCACTTGAGCTATAGAATATTGAATATCCCTATTCATTATTTATGTACATATTATACCTCATCAAATAGTTACCGTGGTCATAAGATAAACATATCTGAAGTATTATATCCACTACCTCCTTATGAAATAGGGTAAATTCTATGTCACTTGTTAATGTTATAACATCATTGTCTACAAATTCATCCTTAATCAAATCACATATGTCAATTTTGTATTCCTAACAACACCATATCTAACAATGGAGGGAATTTTAAAAATTAGGACATAATAAAATTTGTTAAAAATTCAAAATTACACAAATTTTACAAACTTATCACCCTTAATGAAATGGCCAAGATAAAGCCATGAGTAAAATACTTAAGAATATCTTGTAAAATAATATTATGGATTATCAATCAAACTAGAATTTTCATCATTATCCTACAATTTGGGCCTATAATAATAGTATTTGTACATCCATTAGGAAAACATCATTATATTTAGTCTATGGCTCTATGGTCATCTTTCTACTAGAAGTGGAGTTACCTTTTTTGTGCATTTCTCTTCAGCACGATCGTTAATAAAAAATCTACATTACTAATAAACAAAACAAGAAATTCAAAGTTATTTCTTTAAATATTGTAGGATTATTTTTGAAATTGGACTACACTAAAAAAATTAGAGTTACACCCAAAAATCATGGGGCCCTTACTTTTTCAAGGATATCCTTGGACCTAACACTTATAAATTATATAATAATAAAGGAAATATCTTTAAATAAATAGCCAACTCTCAGTACTTGAATAAGTATTTCAATTGACCTATGTTCTTATTAGTTTCCTTTTATTAATTATTTCCATTTCCTATATATATTAATTTCATTCTTATAGTTAATTTATTTTATGGTGAGATAATATTTATTGTAGGATATACTTTGACTTTTTTTTTCATCTTAGCCTTTCTTTCTCTATAGACCTATGGGATTCTTTCACATTATCCTTAATACCTCTACTGATTCTTTATTTATTTTTTCATTTTCACACCTCTTGGTTTTTTAGTTCAACACTTCATGTTAAGACTTGGGAAATAGTCTAAGGCCTCCCCATAAATGCCCATCATCTTATATTTCATCTTAGCATTTTTTATTTAATATTCTTTGGTACCTTTTTCATTATGTAGATCCTTTGGGTTTTTTAAATCATTAATATGCTTCATAGCTTTATCATTTCTTTGTTAAATAGCGTTTTTTACTTACGTCTATTGTAGTTTCTATTTTTGAGATATGCAATAATACATGGGGAATCAACCATGCCCTCCTCACAAATGCCCATCAGTTTTATTTTTTCTACATATATATATCTTTCTCCCACCCATATCTAGGTTTCTTAATAGAAAGTTAAGGTAATTATCAAGACTAGGTTCTTCCTCACTTAGAGTTAGTCCTATTCTCTCATATTAAAACTATAACAACCTATAAACATGTCCTCATCCATATTTCATCATGTCTAATGGTGTTGTCCCAACCTAATTGTCATTATAAGATATTAATGTATACATTTTTTTTAAATTGTGGAAACCCAGTCATTCTATGTTTACTTCCATGATCTAACTATTTTTAATTTACTTTTGGGATCACCAAGGTTGATTTAAAGATTACACTCTTTTCTAAAGTTAAATTCTAAGACTATTTAGGCACCATGGTATTTAGGTTCTCATCTTTAGTGGCTCGGTGTAAGTTCTATTAGGTCAGTCATATGGAACACCAATGTTTGGTTCTTATGAATTAACATATTGGATGAAAATATAAAAATCCAAAAAATTTAAAATACATGTCATAATAAAAGTCAATATTAAAATGAAAAAATATTTTAGAAGCTATAACACATAGAATATGTGATATTTTTGGTGCATCTTCTATTCTATCAAATATAAAACTCCATAGTTTGGCTCATGATAGAGAATAGGTTAATTTGGGTGGTGTAGGCTAGTAGACTGGGATGGGATGTATCATTACATTATTAAATAACTTACATTATAGCTCCACCTAATTTATTTTCAAGTACACAATCTTCAAAATATACCAATAGCTATATAAGATGTTTTGAGGAGTAGGGAACACATTTTTAAAGGGTATGATCCTTCTATTTTTCATACATGTTATTCTTAATGAGATAATATTTATACTTCACTATTTATCCTAAGCTTATATTTTTCAGGAAGAGTTATCAAAGGCCATTAACATTCAAAAATATATTTTTTATAAATTGATTTGATTGTCTATTTTTGGTAAAGACTATGTTTTTCCATTGGTATTTTAGATGAGTCCACCCAAATTTAATCATTTTTTTCCATACTATCTTTCCTTTATTTACTTATTAGATTGGATATAAATTTTCCCATTGATATTTTATATGTGTTGTTATCATTCCTTATGCTCCTCCTTATACCAAATAATTTGGTATATCTATATGGTTTCTTAGGATTATCATATATCACCTTAGTATGTATATACATACCATTGGTTTAACATTTCAAAACTTATCTTATTATTAGTTTATATTTTTATCTACCTTGGGTCTAAGTTAACATTTTTCATCAATTATTTGGATGCACTATCTTAGATATATTTTTGATATAACATTTTATTAAATGCATTTTTAAATTTAATCTTATATATTAAGTCCTTGTGATATTTATATTTAATTTCATATGCTTAGGCTTTGAGACCATTTACTCTTGAATTTTGAGTGTAGATTTCCTTTTCTATGTCTATGGTTATTGTAGGTCATAACTCAATATTCCAAGTATGCACAATAACTACTATAATGACCTTGTTTTTATTTTAATCTATTGAGAGAGAGGAATTTTATAGGTCATCCTAGCATGTGTATACAAAATTTATGTAACATTACAGATTATTTATATTATTGTGCAATAATATTATCATAAGTGATGGTTTGTCAACTTGATGTAATATTTTTTTGCATTGTTGATTAAAAAATCATTTCAATTTTTAAACTTATGTGATAAATATGGACATATCTCACTTTTATTGCTATTAGTTTTTTTAGGAAGATCATATCATTTTAAGTGTATAATAGTAAGAAAATAATCTCAAATAAATCAAAGAAGAGATAATTTATCAAATTTCAAATAAATCAATGAAACAACAATATGATATTTCAAATCATTGATACATGTGATTCAAATTAACTAATGATAATAAAAAATGTCTAAATTTCTGAATACATAACAAAAATTTTAGAAAAATCATCGATGTAAATTCAGTGTATCATTTTTAGAATGTAAGTCATTGGACTAAAATTTTGATCAACCATTTAATCTCTATAATGAATTTGAAATTGAATAATGAGTCATTCAATAGTTTAATAGTCACTTTAATATTTTGTAATCTTAAAAACTATCATGTGGTCTTAATTATGCCCAAGAGAATATTCTATCCATCATAATTCATTATGTAAACACATAAATTTTGTATTAGAGAATTAAAAAAATTAGTTTTGACCTATCATTGACATAGATGGATTTTTCATGCACATATGACTCTTGAAAAGTATTTTCCATATCTATTTTTTTATCTATTGATTTTGGAAATTGAATATTTAATCACTCATATGCATGGTCTCTTTATGCCATAATGCTCAATTATCCTAAGTAGATTATCACCATATTCCATATCATTATTTCCTCCTTATTGGGATATTTTAGATATAGTTTAATGATTCTAATCACCAATAATTATCACCTTCATTGGTAGTGTCTCAGGTTCCTCAAACTACTATTTTTCAAATTTAAACCCTTCCCTTTTATTGACCCACATGTTTCACATGTCAAATATGGGTGAATTACCCAAAGACTCACACACACACACACACACACACACACACACACACACACACACACACACACACACACACACACACACACACACACACACACACACACACACACACACACACACACACACACACACACACACACACACACACACACACACACATACATACATACATATATATATATATATATACATATATATATATATATATATATATACATATATACATATATATATATATATATATATATATATATGTTTATATGTATATATATGTATGTATGTGTATATGTGTGTGTGTGTCTATATATATATATATATATATATATAGTGTGTGTGTGTGTGTGTGTGTGTGTGTGTGTGTGTGTGTGTGTGTGTGTGTGTGTGTGTGTGTGTGTGTGTGTGTGTGTGCGTGCATGCATGTGCACGCGCACGCGTGCATTCACACCCAATAGTGTTCCAATAGAATGTAATATAACCCTTTGGATTTTTACACTTAAAATATACAACTTTGGCCTTATAATAGTGTTCAAAATTGGATTTTGGAATCTTCCTTTGACATTTTTCATATTTTGATATTTTTGGATAGTGTTTTAAGGATGTACAAATGATATAATAAAAATTAAATGTGTGTGTGTGTGTGTGTGTGTGTGTGTGTGTGTGTGTGTTATAACACACACACACATTTAATTTGTATTGTATCATTTGTACATCCTTAAAACACTATCCAAAAATATCCAAACATGAAAAATGTCAAAGGAGGATTCCAAAATCCATTTTTGAACACTATTATAAGGCCAAAGTTGTATATTTTCAAGTGTGAAAATCCAAAGGGTTATATTACATTCTATTGGAACACTATTGGGTGTGCATGCATGTGTGTGTGCACGCGTGCATGCATGCACACACACACACACACACACACACACACACACACACACACACACACACACACACACACACACACACACACACACACACACACACACACACACACACACACACACACACACACACACACACACACACACACACACACACACACACACACACACACACTGTGTGTGTGTGTGTGTGTGTGTGTGTGTGTGTGTGTGTGTGTGTGTGTGTGTGTGTGTGTGTGTGTGTGTGTGTGTGTGTGTGTGTGTGTGTGTGTGTGTGTGTGTGTGTGTGTGTGTGTGTGTGTGTGTGTGTGTGTGTGTGTGTGTGTGTGTGTGTGTGTGTGTGTGTGTGTGTGTGTGTGTGTGTGTGTGTGTGTGTGTGTGTGTGTGTGTGTGTGTGTGTGTGTGTGTGTGCATTCATGCATGCCCCTAATAGTTTTGCAATAGAATGTAGTATAACCCTTTGGATTTTTACACTTGAAACTATACAACTTTGGCCTTATAATAGTGTTCAAACTTGGATTTTGGAATCTTCCTTTGACATTTTTCATATTTGGATTATTTTGGATAGTGTTTTAAGGATGTACAAATGATAAAATACAAATTAAATGTGTGTGTGTGTGTGGGACAAAATGTGTCACATGAGCCCTCTTCAGAGTAATGAAATGTAGGAATTTCTCAACCACTTAGTGGGGTGTTTATAGGTTGATCCAACCCATAATTTTAACCCCATTTATATGTTAATAAAGTGTGAAAATAGAGCTAGTATTTCAAGGCAATGGAGAAAAAAATATTAATGTGCGCATAGGACCAAGGATCAGAAATTATAAAGAAAACATCTTGATATGAAGGAATATTGATTTTTATTAGAATATACTATAAAAATAGATAGAAATAGTTTAAACCAATAGTGGATACATCTAGTCACCATAGGTTTCTAGTGTTTACCAATAATAATTATGTCACAAAATAGATGAATTACTTCACACTATATGAATTGATAGATCAATAGGGTATATTACACTATAAATCTATTATGGGCCAAAGTTCATGGATACCTTGATATGTGTGATAAACAATATGGAAAAGAATTATTATACACATGTAAAGTGGTGATTATAATAGATGCAAGATATGATCTATATTCCAAATAAGTTTATTACATTCCTATATAAACTTAATACAATTAAGATAAACATGATGGAAATAATGAAAACAAAAGGTCAAAGATTAAAAGACAAGTCAAATGATATAATTTAATAAGAGATACTATGAACCCTAATACCTAATTTAAGAAAATATAATGCATGTGAAAAAAATTAAATAATTATAAAAATTAAAGGTGCATAAAATTTATGACAAAGGTATGATGAAGATTATGATGAAGACATATGGGCATTTGATGATATATTATTTCCAAAGTTTTGAAATTTATCACTAGATTATTCATATGATTTTATGCACCTTGTGGATGTAATATTAGGACTGTAAACTTCACATATTTCATTAAAAAATAAAAATTAAAAAAAAAAAAAAAAATTAAAAAAATTAGGAATTATGCATGGCATGCTATGCTATCTACATTATTGATTTAAGGTATTTAACATATACATGGTATATCACACATCCATTATATATGAAAATTATTTTCATGGTAAACATGAATGAAATGTGTGTGTATATATATATATATATATATATATATATATATATATATATATATATATATATATAAGTTACATATGGAACATGGACATATATATGAAGTACATTCCTTACACCTAGGGGATACCTTTTTACATTGGGGGCATGCCTACATTGGGTGAGTTTTTTTTTTAAATTATAGGTTAAATATTTATATGACCATTATACATTCACATAATATTTTTAAAATTTTATCATTTACAAACATTTATTTCTTACAAAAACCTATCAAGTTTCAATATCATTGAGTTCACACCTTAAAGGGTACATCAAGAAAGGGGTGGGTAGACCATTAGTGCTTTGAAATATCTATATCTAAATATATCATTCTTATATCAACTAAAAAATGGAACCTAATTGAGATAAGGCATATATTATGACTATATTGGCATGGGTCAATGTAGTATTTCCTTTTCCCACCAAAATTCAAACTAGGTCATCCTAGACATAGTTATAAAAGTCACCGTACACAGTTCACAACTAGGTCAGCCCAAACCAATCTAGTTTGAGATTAAATGGTCACATTATAAATATGTTGAGTTAGGTTAATATTTTTATCTATAATTCATAAGGGTTAGGGTCAAATCACATTTATACATACAATTTCAATTTCAATCCAATAGGGAGAAACATTTCTTTTCACATTATTATTGCTCACAATTCTAATTTAGTCTATATTTTGGAGAATCGATTACTTAGATATTATCTTGGAGGGAAATTTATTGTCTTGTAGAGTCTTGGATGCAAAAATAAGAAGTATTTTATCCTATAATTTCTTTCAACCATTATGATCCTTAAAACCACAACACACTCTTCAAAAGAAATATTGGCCAAAGGAGTGATTAAATCTCAATAGGTTATCTTCAAGGTAAGTATTTATAACATTGGATCCTTAATTTGGTAGATATATATTGTATAAGCAATATTTTTGAATGTATAACTCATTATTTTAATTTCCTCTACACTTCAACTTATTGTGGCTATAGGGTTGTCCAGACTTTCCATTTTCCACCCTAGGTAACCTAGGATTCCATTTGCCTACCATGGTTCTTTAACCCTTTTATTTGTGTTTTAACCATCCACATTATTTATGTTTTAATATTTTGTAACTCTATATTAGATTAAGTATAATATTATTAAGTGACCTAGTTAGGTTTATTGTTTCCTAGAGGATTTAAAACCCTCACCATTGATGTTGTGTGATAAGTATTCCTCTAGATAGGTTTAGTGGATCAAATTGGTCATACCCTTATATAAATAAATATCCAACAAGTTTTAGTTGATTCACCTTCTCCAATTCTACATATATTAGGTAGAATGGGTTGCAAGTCTATCTTAATTTATTACATACATTCTATAAAACCCAATGTGAAATAACCATTATTTTTTCCTCATTCAAAAAACTATGTGAGCACGATGATACGATTTTATTTTTTAATGTTTTTCTATAGATGACATAGATGCAAGTGGATCTAGTATAAATTAAGTTTTTTAATAAAAAAAATTACATCGGTGTAGGTTGACACAATTTTTTTTGTATCTCTCAATAAGATACATCAATGCAGGTCGATCTAATTTAATTTTTTGCATTTTCTATTGGTAAACTCTATCATCCATGCCTAATCTAGGCTTATGATTCTAATTTATTTTTATATATTTTATGAATTTATATGAAATATATCAAACCAACTCAATCTAGTCTAAATTTTTATGTGTTTTCTAAGAAACTACATTGACCCAAGTCAATCTAATCTAATATTTTTTTTCTAGATAACTACATCGTTGTAGGTCCATATAATATTAATAATATATTTTTATAGTAGGCTAACATAGCATAAGATGATCCAATTTTTTCACTAATATCTGTACTATCTCCATTCATCCAATTACTTCAGCCCAAACCAATTTAGATCTATCTTGTAGGTATTTTTATGCCAACTATATCAACCTAGAATGACATAGTTTTATTTATATTTATAGTCAATTTCATTGATCAAACTATTTTAGGTATATATTTTGAAATTTTACATTCTATCAAAATAAAATCTTCATAAAAAACTTTATTGACCCATGTCGATATAGCTATACAATTATTTTATTCCATGTTAAAAATACATCAATCTAGGTCAATATTGTCATGTTTTTGTATTTCCTATCAATAAACAACATCATCTCAGTATGATCTAGTTTACTTTTCCTATTTTTAGATATTTTTTCATATACTACATTGATCTGCATTAATACAACTATGCATGTGTCAATTTATTTTTGTATGTTTACATTTTTTGTATAAACAAGGCAAGTTAACTTTACTTTTCAATAATTAATTAGATATTCAATTTAAAGTTGATTTCCTATTTATTTCCATTCAATAAAAACTATAAATTGATTTTTGACATTGATTTTTACCTTTATTTTTTTTGGATTAGATTTCCCTAAAAACTATGTTTTTGAATTTTTTAGATTATTTATCTATTATAGTGAAGGGTTACATGTTATTATATTTACAATACTTGTATATTATTTATAGACATCATGGCATGAGAGGCTTGCTCCAATACTCATATCTATAATATAGATCTAAACATAGAATTTAGTTTTAATGTACCTCATAATATTTAGGAAATGCATAGGAATCACTTTTTTATTGAAATTTAGGAAGTCATCCATCTATATAATTCTATAGTTCACCAGTTAGTTGTTATTTTTTGGAAGTTACTCTCAAATTAGATTGAAACTAGGTTTAGTGGGCTATGGGAATGTTACTTCCTCCATAATAAATACTCTGAAATATTGTGTTGACCCTATCCAAATAATAAACACCTATCTTTAAGAGCCTAAAAATTAGTCACATACTTCTAACACATTTACATGAAATTCATTTTAGAAAAATATTTGGAAAAAATAGTAAATTTTTTATTTTACTTCTTATTATTATATTATGTATTGTATAATATATCATCCAAAACTAATAGAGTTATGTGTTACAAAGACATCATCTAACACTGATATAGGTATTTATGTAAATAAACTAAATTGGCTATGCTAACTATAGTCTCTTGAGTTTCTTTCTTTCATCCATATGCCTATGTAATTACATTTATTAGGCTCAATATATTAAATTTAATGTTTATGTAAATTTATTTCCAAATCAGACTTCATCAACTAGGCTCAATACATTCTATTATTTCATCCCTCTACATGTGTAACTATATCAACTAGGCTTGATATATTACATTTACTATTTTTGTTAAATCAACAGACCTAACTACATTGACCTGACTTAATACAAATTGTTATTTCACAATTTTAGTCTATAAAACTACATCGAACCTAGCTAACCTAGTATATTTTTATAGCCACCATTTGTTTCATATTTTTATTATACTCCATTGATCAAACCTAATATAATTATCTAACATTTTTCTATCCAAAACTATTATATCATGTCTAGATGATAGTATTCATTTATTGTAATTAATCATGTATTTTATAAATTCTTAAATATAATTAGCATCATGAAAATACTTATTATAATTTACCTTGATAATATTAACCCATTAATATTTTACATGGGTTTCTATTTCTTACCAAATTTACCCACCAATGAATATCACACTTTATGGTGAAACTACTCCCAATAACCATCTAGATATATTGACTGTAACATGATACAAATCACTCAAAATTATGATATAGATGACTCACATTGTCAAAGAATTTTAAATGTTGTCATGGAGGTGTCTTGGTGAGTGGATGAAGTTCCTTGATATTCTAAGTGACAATGACAAAGTGTGTAATGTCCCTGTCCTAGTATGCTTGAAGGAGGCTTAGTTGATCTTTCATTTTGACATGGTAAGAGAAAATTAGGGATGAATATAAAGCATTGAGAATGTGAAATATGTCCTATAAGAATTTTTATATTCTTTTAGTGCTTATTTTCATGAGTGTATTTCATCTATTTGATCATTATTTTCATCTAGACAATTTGGGTCTAGTGGCATAAAATCTAAGTAGCTAGTTTATTGATGTCATAATTACCACATGTGGATGAATCAGGGGGAGTTGGTCATATGTTTGTGATCACATTATTCCCTAGTTACTATGTCATAAGTCTCAATTCATGCAATTAATTATAATCAAATACGTGGATGCAATGTTGGGCTCTTAAGAATTTTGATAGTGGTTTCCCATACATAGCCAAATCTACATGTGGTAATAAATAACCAAGTAAGAATTTTAATAAATTTATATTTCTCACATATGGTAGTTTAATAAGGATTTGATCATATGGTTTTGTTAATTTTTATTCCTAGTTGATATACACAAAGTTTCAAGTCATGTAATGAAGCACATCAAAAGATATGCATGTGCAAAGTTGGCTCTCTAGGCAGTTCTTGACATAGTTGGCTCTATGGCAAAAAACTTTTGAGTGAGCAAATTAATGGTGTTATATATTTCACATGCAAAGGTTTTAGGAGATTCTTTATACATGGTTGGATTCCTTTTTGAAATTTGAGTATATGGTCCAAATTTGAGAATATGCAAGTGAGTGAGTTAAAATATATGACTGTGCAAAGTTGGCCTTCTAGGTAGATAGAAATGGTACCCATACTTAGTCTATTTTGCATGATGTTAAAGATTAGGACCAAATGAAGATCCAATCATTCACTGGTGATCATAAAAATATAGATCAATGGTGTGTATTGATTGAGATTATGACAAGTGCTTGTATTTAAATATTAAAGTTATAAAAAGGCATACAAGGGTGCCAAGTGTCATGATGGGGGTTCTGAGCAAGATAAAATGGTGAGAACTATAAGCTAAAGGATGGCTGATCCACAGAGATCGATGGTACATGTTTTTCATTATGACAAGATTGCACAAGATGAGGTCAACATGTTTTTTATATAATATTATAGCCACATTATATATCAAATAATATTGATGGTGCATGATTAATATAAGTACTGAGGACATGAGATGATAACATGATGTTCGAAGTTCAACTGTGACCATTTGATTTCAAATTTTTGAATTTAATAAAGGAAAGACTAGTGCCTAGTTTTTTAGCCATATCTTTTGATTTATGCATAATTTGAATATGAAGTAAAAATAAAATTTGTATATGACTATAAGGAAAATCTATAAATATAAGTTTGAAGATTTGAAAGTGTGTAAAGTAAAAGATATTGAAGTTAAAATTTGACTATATGTTCATTCATGCTCTACAAGTAACTCGAGAAGGGTAATTAAGCTATTGATGATGGTACTTTAATGTTTCAATATGAGATAAATTTTTAAGAGTGTTTTAGACTCCATGATGACCATATTTATGGATTTTGGAGGTTTTGAAAATCCATAATCAGTATGAAAAAAGGTTTTGAAAGTGACTATGTGTTTTTTTATGGTGACTGTGTGCACATAATGTTGTTTTAGTAAATTATGCCTTAGTAGAAGAGTGTTTTGGTGACTATGATCATTTGAGGATATCAAATGGGTCTTTTAGAATGGTTCCATTCATTTTTAAGTGTTCTTGTGTTCTTAGTTTAATCATATAAGTGTCAAAGAGGTGAATGGGTCATCATAAGACCTAAAGGTTGAACTAGGCCTATTTGAAAAAAAGGTGTGCTTAAGTGTGACCCATGTAAGATGCCTTAAGGGTGAAAGCATGTGTTTTGTCCAACAAATATTATTGTGTACATGATAATTCATGAAGTATATATAAATAGTGATATCAAATATTATGATTTTGAGACTTGTGTAATACTTATGAGAGGATTGTGTATTGAATCAAAGAATAAAGTATAGGTAGTGTGCCTATTGGATGAGTTGATGAGAAAAATAGTTTATTAACTATGATTATGAATTGTAAGTCATATTTATAATTATATATTATTAATATTATAGTTTGAGGATATGCAAAGAGGTTTGTGTGTCCATATGAGGATAGTTTGAGTAAAGAAGGAGAGATATTAGGGAATGCCTATATGAGAGGCCTATATGAGATAAAGAGTGAGTTTGTGCAGGGGTTAGATAATCAAAGATCCATTATTAGGTGTTGAATAAATTAGTACTAAGGTGGTAGTGTTCAGAAGAGGGTCTAAATGACATGATCTTCCTTAGGGGTAGTTTCTACTTATGAAATACGAGTTTCACTAAAGGCCTTTGGTCAGGGGGATTTGATCAAGGTTTTTTGGTCTAAAATATTTGACCGATCTCTTATTTGTAATTTCTTATAGGATAATTAGTCAATGTGTTTTAGGCTTGAGAGTGGGTTTTATTCCACATGAGGGTTTCTCATAAGAATTAAGTGATATGTGGTTGATCTTTTGTATGCATTGAATGATTGAGATCTCTTGTTAATGTTGCTTGATTAAGTTGATATATGTTGATTATTTAAATAGTTATAAAGGATTGGAATTGAAATTAAAATATTTGGGTTTACTAATTCACCCCAACTTAGTGATTATACCTCTCATAATTGGTATCAGAGCAGGTCCTTTTTTAAAGGCTTGACAACTTAAAGGTGATCCAAGGTACAATATGGGTAGTCATCAAGGATGTTTCTCTACTAAGCAAGCATTGATGTTCAATGGATATAATTATGCTTTTAAGAGTGTAAGGATGATGACATATAATATGTCTATTGGGATTTAAGTATGGCAAACTGTTGTGGATGGTTATATTGTTCTTACTACTCCTCTATCTAGTGTTATAGATAAGAAGCTATTTGAGAATAATTCAAGGAAATGAATGCCATTACTTGTGGTCTTATGGAGACTAGGTTCACCAAGGTAATCCATTATAAATATTATAAAGAGATATGGGAGAAAATGTAGATAATTTAGGAAGGAGATTCAAATGTCAAGCTTTCTAGGTTTTAGACTCATAGAAGGCAATTTGAAAGTCTTGAGATGAAGGAAGAAAATTTTGTGGCATCCTTTCTGGAGAGATTTGATGAGATTTTGAGCATTATAAGAGGTCTTGGAGATAACCTTGAAGAGGCTACTATAGTTCAAAATGTATTAAGGCCTTTATCCCTCAAGTTTGATCCAAAAGTATTTGTTATAGAATAAATTCATGATCTTACTTAATTGAAGATGGATGAATTTCATGGCACCCTTACTCTTTATGAGATGAGGAACAATGATGATATACCACCAAAGAAGGATGTAACATTCAATATAGAGATGAAGCTAAACAAGTTTCAAAATAAGAAACCCAAGGAGGATGAACTAATTTATTATATTTCAAGGAAATTAAAAATAGGATCAAACAAGTATAAGGGTAAAATACCCACAAAATATTTTAATTGTGGAGAATTAGGACATTTTGATAATAAGTGCCCTCATAAGTATAATAAGGATGATGATGAATAGCATGATCAAGGTCATGATGATGGAAAGAGATAATTCAAGTTTTATAAAATAAAAAATGGATTCATAAGGTTTGACAATAAGAAGTACTTCAAGGACAAGAAGAGTCTCTACACCAAAGAAGATTGCAGCTCATCAGATGAGAGTGAGGTTAGTCACTCAAATTATGTTCATTAATATGATGGTCCTATTGAAGATGAAGCCCTATTCATGGGTGAGGAAGGTAGTTTCTCACATCAAAAGGAGTCTACTTGGAGTGATTTAGATGATGATAAAGATGAGGTGGACTATGAGATTGTATTGACAAATGCTCTTAAAGAACTCAAGATTGAGAATAATATTAACAAGAATATGAAGTCTCAATTCAAAGACTATGAGGATTAATTTAGTGTGTATGAGGTAATAATGAATGAAGATAACAAAGAGCATGAAGATATGTTTAATCATCTCAATTTTCAGCTATAAATTCTATTTACAAGCTTAGAAGATAAATAAGATGAATGTGTAAGGTATGTAATTGAGAATGAGTCACTAAAATCTAAGTTAAATGAGACATCTAGTAAGCTATTGTCATTTGTGAGATTTTAAAAGAGCTCAAGTGATCTAGAATTTTTTTTGAATGATTAGAATCATACAAGTGATAAGACTAGTTTTGGATACAAAGAAGAATCAAATATTGTAACTAAAGATAATATGAAGACTAATGTGAACAAAGACAATCATAATTTAAATAAAAATCATTAGATAAGGAGTGATTGTGCTAGTAGAATAAAGATAAATTAGATCAAACAACCAAATGCCATAAGTTATGCAAATTTCAATTGTTACTACTATACTTGTAATTATTTTGGGAATAGAGCTATAGAATGTAGAAGACATATTGTAAATGACTTTTAATGGAACTATGATAGGAATCTTTAGTCAATAGGTGTGAGCAAGGTTTAGTGTTTCAAATATCATGTAATGGGACACTTTCTAGAACATTATCCATATAAAGTATGGTAAGTTGAGTTCACTTTAATAATAATTATTTTCTACACCTATGAATACATAGGTCACATTGCTATATTTTGCAAGAAAAGGTCAATAAGTCAGAATAGGTCTAATCAAGATCTTAGAGTGTAAGGACGAAGGCAAGTCAAATCATAGAAGTGAAAGGTGGTAATTATGAGTCATGATGAGACTATATGTCTAATTAATCTATTTCCTATGATGGATAATGCTTCAAAAGTTAAAGAGTTCCAAGGGCTATCATTGTCTACACATATTGAGAATGAATAAACCAAGCTCATGGATAAGACCAAGGTACTAGTTGAGGCAAGTTATAATATGTGTATGGATACAAGTGAACATCCTATTATTGATAAGTAAGTATCATTAAAATAACATCAATTATAAATATCTAGTAATGAGGTTCCAAGTTGCAAGGTTGATTCTTCAAATGAAAATGTATGTCAAGATTTCATAATTAATCCATGTGTTGTTGATTCTATCTTAGAAGAGGAGAGTGATATAGAAAAGGAACCAATTGTCATAGTTTAAACTAAGAAGAAGAATAAGAACAAGATCAATAATTCTTATAGCTATAAGAGGATTATAGTTGTTACTAAGGAGATGTGGGCCACTCCTAGCTTCACTTTATTTTAGAGAATTTTGGTACAAATGATATCTTTGTATATGCTTCTTAAGAGACTCCTTTCATTAGAGAAGAAATTATTATTGTTTTGATCTTTAGATGGTCCTAAAAGGATAGAAATGAGTGTTTTTAATTGGATCAGGTATGTCTAGGTGGAAGATATGTTGTGGTGATGTCAGTTTGATGTCATAGCTATATATAGTCAGTCTACATGGTTAGATTAAAGGTTTTGAAGTGTAAAAAGAGGATTTGTGTTTTGTTAAGATGATATTTTTTCATAAAGAGGTCTATTAAACTTATTTTATCATGCTATAGGTGATTTTGTGATATGAAGGTTTGTTGAAGTCAAATTGGAGATTTTTTGTTTGCTCTCAGGTTTCATAGTTTGTGCTTTTGAGTTTTCAGGTCCTAAAATGGGCTATAAGATTTATGGGTTCCTAAATGTTTGGAAGTTAAAATATTATTCCATAAGTGTGTGATTTATATCTCTAGGTGTGCAAGAATTTTATGAGGTGTGCATTGACTAGAAGGAGGTTTGTTGGCTCTATTTGCTTTGAGATTCTAGGGTTTTGGGCTATGCTAGAAAAATGGTTTTACTTATAAATTGAGGTCTAAGGATTATTAATAGGTTGAATGGGATAAATTGGTTGTCAAATAAATATTCACAAAGTTTTGAAGGTTTTTGGTTTTCAAATTATTCAAGTTTTTATCAAGATGGAGGCTTAATTGGTAAGTTGGGTTATGAAAGAAGTACATTTCATTTATTTATATAGGTATTGAAAATTGGTGTGATTGAGGGGAAATATGAGATTTATATAGATATAAAGTTTTAGTTCTTGAAGTTGGGTCTACAAATAGTTATGGGATCTGTAAGTTCATAATAGGGCTATAAGGAGACTTGATAGGTCTAGTGAGAAGAAGAACATTTTTTTATCAGTTTCTCAAAATGTGAAAGGTATGTATATTTTGAGAGTTATTATATTTTTTTAAAGAATTTTTCCTATTTGGTGAGTAGTATGAATTTATGTTGGTGGTCCTTGAGGTGGTTTGAGAGAGAAGGCTTGTAAACCTATATGGTGGTTCTTCATGATGTATGGAGATTTGGAGATGTTAAAGTGATGAAATGGATCATAAATATTATGGTGAGTCCCTATTAGATGTATCTTCATGAGTTCCATTAAATTTCAGTATTTTTATGTTCTTTATTCATTGGTTGTAGTGCTTGGTTGAAGAGAGTGTTGGCATAGAGAAAGAGGAAGTGGTCAAGGAAAATAAGAGGTTGGCTCAAGGTAAGGGGGAGTTTGTATCATATTTATAGTTTTTCCTCTCCTTTTTATAGTATTTTTAAGTCTTTATATCATTTTGTGCCCAATTTTTCATTATGCCAAAGGGGGAGAAAGTTCCTATTATGGAGTCTTGAAGAAAGAGAAGGAAGGTGAGTTATATATAGATATATGATAATTGTTAACATCAATGAAAAAGGGGGAGATTATTATAGATTTATTAATGATGTTATGGTGATGTCATGTAGGTTTCCTAGTGAGTGGAGGAAGTCCCTTGATAGTCTAAGTGATAATGACAAAGTGTGTAATGTGCTTGTCGTAGTATGCTTGAAGGAGGCATGGTTGATCTTGAGTTTTGACATGGTAAGAGATGATTAATAATGAATATAAATTATTAAAAATGTGAAATATGTCACATAATAAGTTTTATATTCTTTTAGTTCTTGTGTGCATGAGTGTATTTTATCTAGTTGATCATTATTTTCATCTAGACATTTTTTGTCTAGTGGTAGAAAATCTGAGTACACAGTTTGTTGATGTCATTATTACAATGTGTGGCTAAGTTAGGGGGAGTTGGTGATATGGTTTTGATCAAATTAGTCCCTAGTTTCTATGTGCTAATTTTTACGTCATGTGATGAAGTTTAGTCAGAGATATGTGGGTATAAAGTTGGGATCCCAAGAAATTTGATAGTGTTTTCCCATACTTAGCCAAATTTGCATGTGGTGAGAAATAACCAAGTAAGCATACTAATGAAGTTATATTTTAAACATGTGGTAGTTTTAAAAGGATTTGATCATATGTATTTGTTTAATTTTTTGTGTAGCTTATATTTACTAAGTTTTAGGTTATGTGATGAAGCACCTTAAAGGATATGCATGTGCAAAGTTAGACCTCTAAATAGTTATTGACATAGTTGTATTTGTGGTAGAAAAAATATGAGTCAACAGATTAATAGTGTTATATATTTCATGTGTTAAGGCTTCAGGAGATTATTAATACTAGGTTGGATTGATATTTGAAATGAAAACATATGGTCTAAATTTGAGAGCATGTGATTGGGAGATGTAAAAGATATGACTATGAAAATTTGGCCTTCTAGGTAGATAGCAATGGTCCCCATAGTATATTTCTCATGATGTTAAAGATCAAGACCAAATGAAGATCCAATGGTTTACGAGTAATTGTACAAATATATATCAATAGTGTATATTGAGTGAGATGATGACAAGTGCTCAATTTGTAATAGTCAATTTCTTAGAAGGCACATGAGGGTGCCTAGTTTCATTATCATGGGGGTTATAATAAAGATAAATTGATGAGCACTATAATATAAATACCTAGTTTATCCATAGAGATCAATAGTGCATTTTAAGTTAATATTGTAAGATTGCATAAGATGAGGTCAACATGATATTTGTTTAATAGTATATCTATGTTAAAGTTTGAATAAGATTGATGGTGCATGATTATTCTAAGAAGTGAGAACATGAGAAGATAACATGATGTTCAAAGTTTAACTGTGACTATTTTAATTCAAATTTTTGAATTTATCAAAGGAAAGACTAGTGCCTGGTTTGTGAGCCAGATCTTTCGATCTATCTAGAATTTGACCATACAATAAAAATAAAATTTGTAGAGGACTCCAATTTTCATTTGGAATTATAAATTTGAATATTTTAATGTGTTTATAGTCAGATATGTTAAAGTTCAATTTTTACTATGTGTTTGTTCATGATCTACAAGTAACCCAAGAAGTTTAATTAAGTTGTTCGTGATGGTATTTTGATGTTTTGATATGAGATAAATTTTGGAGAGTGTTTTATAATACATAAGGAATATTATTATGTATTTTTGATGTTTTAACAATCCATAATTAGTATGAACAAAGTATTATATGGTGACTGTGTATTCATTCATGGTAACCGTGTGCATAGAATGTTATTTTAGCAAATTATGCTTTAGGAGAAGAGTGTTCTGGTGACTGATAATTTGAGGATGTCAAAGGGGTAATTTAGAATGGTTAAATTCAATTATAAGTGTTATTATGTTCTTATTTTTCTCAAGTAAGTTTCAAATAGGTGAATGGTTCATCATATCACCTAAAAGGTGACTTAGGCCTATTTGAAAGAGAGTTGTGCTTAAGTGTGACCCATGTAAGATGCCTTAAGGGTGAAGGCATGTGTTGTGTATGAAAATGATTATTATGGACATGATATTTCATGAAATCTCTATAAATATTGAAATCAAATATGATGATTTTGATACTTGCACAAGACTTGTGAGAGGAGTATGTGTTGAAATGAACAAGAAAGGATAGGTAGTGTGCCTATTGGATGAGTTCATGAGAAGAATTTTTTTTTGACTATGAGTATGACCTATAGGTCATATTTATAATGAAATTAGTGATATTATATTTTGAGGATATGTGAAGATGTTTGTGTGTGTATATGAGGACAGTTTGAGTAAAGAAAGAGAGATTATGGTATGCCTATGTGAGAAACTTGTATGAGATAGAGAAGGAGTTTGTGTAGGGGTTATATAGTCAAATATCCATCATCAGGTGTTGAATACATTAGTACTAAGGTGGAGGTGTTCAAATTAGGGTCTAAAACACTTTATTTTCATTAGGGGAAATTGTTCCTTATGAAATAGGTTTTTCACTAAGGGCCTTTGATCAAGAGGATTTGATCAAGGATTTTTGGTGTAAAGGATTTGAATAGTCTCTTATTTATAATTTATTATAGGATAATTAGTCAATGTGTTTGAGGATTGAGAATAAGTTTTATTCCCCATGAGGGTTTCCCATAGGAATTATGTGTTGTGTGTTTGATCTTGTGTACGCATTGAATGAATGAGATCTCTTATTAATGGTGCTTGATCAAGTTGATATATGTTGATTGCATAAATAGTTTTGAAGGATTGGAATTTAAATTGAAATATTTTTGCTCACTAATTCATCCCCATTTAAGTTATTATACCTATAACACACATATCTTCAAAAATATAGATGATAATACAATTTATACCCCTAATATAAATGATACTTTATCCAAACATCCTTAATTTAGTTTTGGAGAAATTTATAATAATCTTGGAAAACCCCTATTAACCATTTTAGATCCCCATGGAAGAGAATCATCTAATTTATGTTCAAGGCTTTGGGATCAATCATAGACTTCTCAAAACTTATCTAATTATCCCAAGTAAAAGTTCTATGCTTAGAGGATCTATGAGTTTTGGTCTCCCAGTAGATGCATTTTTCTAAGAAAGTGCTTAAACACTTGGCCATTTTGAGTTTTTTCATAGTAAAAATTTTAGGATGTGACAAGATTAAATTTGATAGGCCTCAAGTGACATCTTGACAACTTCCTAGATTGTTAGTCATAGCATTACTCTAGTCTAATTGATCAATGTGACATGGTAATTATTCAAAAATCTTAGTGGTTTCAAGATATTTTAAAATTCCCTTAGACACAATCAATTTTCAAGAAGTTTCTTGATGGTTCTCCATGTCAACAATGATCTATACTAGTGGTTTATTAGGATTCTTTCATGTGTCAAAATATTGATGACTCAGCATCCTAAAACCATCTGAATAAGTTTAAATATTTTAGACTAACAAGTTAATGATATATTTCCACATGTTAAAATCCCACTACCCCTCTATACCAAATATATTCATACAAAGCCTAGATCCCTTAGGAAAGTGATTTGTGAAAAATATCCATGTAAAGGTGGAAGTACCCAAAAATATAATGGTAGGAGCACCCAATAAATGAGAGAGAAAAAGTAATCACCTAATAGAGCCCAACTAAGAGATCCTAGGGAAAGGGTAGACAAATAAGAAGATTCCACATGGCTTAGCTAGTAAACACACATCACAAAACCCAAAGTAAATAGGGATATGGCATGTGGAGGCCATAAAATATGACCAATCTTCAATAAATTAATTGTGTGATGTATCCAAGTAATAAAGGAGGTAGTGAATGGAATGGAACCATGTTATTAATGCATAGGCATAAAATTGATGGATTGTTTAACCATAAATACCATCATAAGTAATATTTATAGAATCAAATCAAGGTGGCTCAAGGATCATATAATTATGAGATAAATGACTCAAGAGGATGTTACAACACAATGAGATCATGACTAGAAAATGCAATACAAAGAAGCATCTTAATGAAAATCATGGCATGGAAGTTTGTAGGGAGTAGCATTAAAATAGGAAGTGGTAGAATTAGGCCAAAATCTTCCAAGACATTAATTCCATTAAGTTCCATCCATTAAGTTATTAAATATTGGTTTTTACACATAGAATGGAAGAATGGGATGAGCTAGAAAATTAAAATTCAAGGAAATCATTTCCATGCCTCAAATATGTAATCAGAGTCCCAATTACCTTTGGCCATCCCTGTGTGATTTGTAGAGAGATCATGTGTCTTGAATCCCCAATATTCATTTAAATTTCTTAGATATATTTTTGTTATAATTAATGACCCATGGGATTCCTATTGCCTATATATTCATGGATATTTCATTGTAAAATGGTCAACATTTTTAGGTACTATAATGTTACCAAAATATTCCCTCTATGATCCCTCTCTTTGGTATAAAAAATCTCTACCCATTTTAGTTTTTAAAATTTACTTAGGCCTTGGAATTAATGAGAACTGAATAATCTTTCTTTCATGCATTATCTTATGTGTCCATTAATGGTTTTTGATATTTTTCTGTGGATGTTTGTCCCTTTGATTTTCATCCTCCCTTTTCACATATATGCAAAAACATAATCCCTTATAGGTCACACACTATGTATACAAAAGTTTGTGTAGGTATTATCTATGGGCCATTTGTTATCCCTCCTAACATTACATTGTGTTCTGATACTTTCATATAAAATACTTATGTAGTGGGTGTCTAATTTGATGGTTTTGTGTTTTAGTTCCTTAGTTTTATTGTGACATCAAGTAGATGAGGTGCTCACTCTACTCTTGGTGTGTTAACATTTTCACTTTTAATAATCCTCTTAACCTCTCTCTCCCGTTTCCCCCTCAAAATATTAGGTTGAATATTATATTTATATTTCATTTCTACTCTTTATAGGTATGTTCATTTGTTCTAAACTAGGTGCACTTAGATTAGAAGTAAATCAGCTTTCTCTAGAGGTTCATCCCAAGGAGTGAAATATTCCCACACCTTGGGGGCATTCACATTGTTTCAATAGGACACAAGATCTTTTGCACATGTTAGTATGTTCAAATATACCTACAAAAATTACTCATGCTCTATTCCCATCTTCAATAACACCCATGTAACAAGCTATCCATAGGTACAGATTTCAAATGATAATAATTTATGGCACACCTAGTGAGACTTGTTGATGCCTCTAAGTGTATCATAGGTTCCATTAATGTTTTAATAACACTTCTCATTTTAGAATTCAAATAATTTAGAGCATGAGTTTTAGGTTGTGGTGACCTAGTCACCTATGGTGAAATAGTGGTAGAGTAAACAAACTATTCCACAATATTTAAAAATCACGGTGGTTGGGAGCCACCTTGGTCGTAAATAATCTTTACATGATATGCAATAAATTGTACTAATATCAATGGGTTATGATCAAATCCTAATCCAAGACTATTCTAAAATGAATATTCATAATGGTTGTAAACTACAGTGATCTAGTTAATAATGGAAAAAAAGAGAAGGGTAGGATAGAAAGAAAACAAAAAACTGATCTTTACCTCAAACATCATGAAAATATTTAAATTCCAAATGTATATACATTTAACCAACATATAAAATGAAATATAATACACCCAAATCTTAAAACACACCAAGAAAATATCTAAGGATAGTATGAAGAAATACAAGTAATATCTAGTTTTACTTTAAAGATTTTCTACTACAATATAATAACATATGCAAATCCTTATGCAGAGCAAATAAAATGAAGAAAATTGAAGGACATTCAACTAGTATAGAATTTGCACAAATTATCAACCTTGTATGAAAGATGCACATATGAAATTATTAAAAACCATTCAAATTTAAGATTTAGAATAGATAATTGAGAGAGAAGCTAAATAAAAATTCATACAATTAAACATGAGACAATCTTCTAAGAGTTCATTGCTTATATTAATCTCTTCAAATTTTACACTAGTTTATTTCTCAAAAAATCCCTCTCTTTTTTTACAAATGACAATAATCCTTTTAAAGGCTTCAAAGAAGCATGTCAGATAGTTGCCTTGACCTACAAGTGTATAAAATGTAAAGGACAACTATCCCTTCTACCAAGTTTCTTAAAATACACTAAACTTTATAAAATGAACTGGCCTTTAGGCAATGTGCTAATAAAATTCACATGCCTTTACAAAGAATATTTCATTTCCAAATTATAAAATGTTTTCTTAAAAGAGAATATCTTTAACCAATTTGTGGACCCTATGTTGATGAAGACCCCTGGCTCTATTGAAGTAACCTCATTACCTTTTGATGATGTTCATCAACTAACTTTGAGTTGACAGCTGGCTCAAGGAGGAGTTCATATTCTTGATCTACCAAATCATACAGGGCTCTATCATTTGTTTCCAAAGCTTTTTTAATGTTTTTCACCTTGGCTATCTTATTTTTTAGTTAGGATCACATCCATGATCTTGTTGTTGTCACTTTGAAACATGCCTTGGCTCTCATTTCTCATCTCTTACATGACTAAGGTAAATTTGTGCTTAAATTAATCATCATACATGATACCCATAGAGGTGAGATTTGAAGGCTCAATAATCAAGATTCCTATGAGGTTTTTAATTTTGTGTAGTAGTTCCTTATCACCTCTAATGAGTCTCTCCAAGGATATGGACCATGTACTCAAATTATTGATTTTATCCAAAATCAAGCCCTAGATGGTATTGAGGTGAGCAATGATAATGGTCTTGAATATAGGTATTTTATCCCCTATCAAGATTCCAATTAAATCCTTGATTTTGTCTTTATAATCCTACCATTGGGTGATTAAATCCTTGGTTATTATATCCTATAGATACAGTGACCTCTATCTTATTATTTTAACATCAAAGAGTCAAACATGTCATGGAATGAGTTCTCAAACATTTCAATTATGGACTCAACAATTGATAAAATTACTTTCTTCTCCAAATTCTCAATCTTATTTTAAAGGTTTTATATTTATTATTACATGCCTTTAATGCTAGTTTTCAACTAGGCACTTTGAGCTTCTACCAACCCAAGTATATCCTCTTCATGTATGGGGTCTTCCCGTAGTCTTTGACCTATAATTTGGGTCAAACCAATAAATGTATGTACCTTCCAAAACATGAGCTCTTTTCAACCCACCATAGATCTCTTTCTTGTTAATCTTTCTAATCTAGTAGTGGTTGGGTAAAATTGTACAATAATTGAAGAGTGTGTCATTTTTGGTCACTTTGGGGATTCCATTTAGGTACTACCTAAAGATCTAGGTGTAGACACATGTCTTTCCTACTCATTTTATTGTAGAGCCACTATCTAGGTCTTAAATTCCTCATGAACTATGATTTTGGTGGACTTTATGATGGCCCATTAATGTTTTAGCATTGATTTCTTTTGTATCTTTCCATATACAAACCATTAAAGAATGGTTGGGCCATGAATTATATTTTCATTACTAAATATATTAGCTTCACTCAAAGGGTGAGTGAAGGTTATTTTAAACTTTTCAGTTCCTATAAGGACCAATGCTAATTCAGACTTTCTATTTTGAGGGGGAATAATTGGAACTAAGTCCAAATTTATCTCTTTCCATTTCCATATTTCTATTTCTATTTCTATTTCCTCAACTTAGGTTTAAAGTTATTCTCCTTGATCCTCCTCTTCATTTGACCCATAAGCACTAGAAAATCCCTCTAAGTCATCTTCCACTATCTCCCTAGGATGTAATGTTATAATGTCAATGTATTCAATCAAAGACTCTGGCTTCTCAAGCTAGGCAAAAGAGGTTTCCCCCTCACTAGGTCTTTATTCAAGATTATCTTTTCCTACACCTTGGTCAATTGATACCTCTAATTATTCTTGGATAATTTTTGGCCCACATATAGAGATTTGTCCTAAAAAATCAAACATGGATTAAAGAAAATTTGAGCAATATTTTGAATGAGATGAGGGAACAAAAAGACCATACCACTTATAAATATTTTGAAACACTTTAAGTTCATTTAAAGTGTAATTCATCAAATTCAAATGATAGGTCCAAAAAATTAGGGGATCCATTTGGTTCTTCATTGTGTTCATCAAAAAAATTTGGTCTAATGGTAGATAATTAAAAATAGGAACTTTATTGATGTAACCATTACCATGTGAGGATGAGTTAGGGAAAATTGGTCATATGGGTTTATCCACTCTTGTTCCAAGTCTATATGCACCAAGTTTTAGGTTCCCTACTAGAGCACATCTAAAGTTGGCTTCTTAACAAAAATCCATTGCTTTCCCATACTTAGCCATTTTTCAAGAGGTCCAAGCAATGCCAAGTGAACATCTTGACAAGGTCAAATTTCATATGATCAATAGTGGTAGGATAAAATATCAAAAAAATTTATCATTGTTATACCAAGAACATATGAACCAAGTCTCAATGCATACAATGAAGCATAAAAGAAGATAAAACTATGCAAATTTGGTCCTGAAGTAGTTTAGGTTGTTTTCCTATGATAGGTATATAGACATCATACAAAACAATGTAGAATAACTCACTTTAACATTTTATGGATATATTTGAGAAGATCACGAGACCATTAGATCAAAATGATTTGTCCCTTGTGATATAAGGAGAATTTATTGACAAGTTTGGTGCCATAATGTTTCCTTCATTTCAAGTTATAGACTTAAAAATTTGACTAGAAAAGGGGAAATGTTGATGTAGACATCAATTTCAATCTTTGGGAATTAGCCATTGAAATTCAAATAGTAGGCCTAGGTAATAGAATGATGCACATTTCATCATACCAAGGAGATATATAATGTGAACCAAGGTCAAATGGTCAACAAATCTAGGGGGATAATGAGAAGCTAAGCTTGAAAGAATAAATACCAAATATCTATAGTCTATGTGTAATTATATTTTGTATCTAATGGGGTGAAATGTTCCAATAATTTGATAGAGCCAAGATAGATTATCGATAGCCAATGAGTAGAAGTGAGGTTGAGGCATTCTTGAAGAAAGTTGATGGGCCAGTTCTCAACTCGAGATGAAGTAAGAGCAGGCAGATAAGTTTGATTCTAACCTATGCTAATAGAAACATGGAATCAAGATTGAATGAATATCTATAGGTATTAATTTATTGATCAGGTGGGACCTGACATCTAGAAGGGCACCAAATATATATAAAACTATAAGTAAACCAATATTATTGGACTGGTTTTCATCTATAGTTAATTCAGTTTAAGATCCAAAGTATAAGGTAGATGATCAATTAATAAAAGGATCATCTTGATCCATGCCTTTGGAAAATTACCACTCAAATAGACATGGCATGTCCTAGTTAAGTTATAAATTTAAAGATTTTTGTCTTCATGATAAAGCAAAGTAGGAGATGACATGGAGGATAGATGGGATCAAAATAGTTAGAGCATTTATTTCTCAGTGTTTTCTTCATTGACATAAATCATGGTGCATCATCATGCAAAATAACTCTTGTATTTTAGTGCCACCTGCATGCCAATGAAAATATTCAAGATCACTGGGATTATCATAAGGCATCTTGTTCATGATGGATTAATATCAATCAAAATAAATTATATAGAGCATTCATTAAAAAAAGGTGGAAACACAACCAATGATCTCGAATAACTCATGGAAAAAAAAACTCTCTCTTTATTTACATATATAAAATCCTTTTCTTTCCCTTTTGTAGGGGTTCTCAAATTTTGTAGAATTTTTAAGAAACTACTCTGTTTGGATTTTAAAAATAGACTCTTTCACTTTTGATTGACTCTCTTTCAAGTCTGGAGGATTATATACTTTCATTAAACAAGGCTAGACCCTATCAAAATTATATTAACAACCTCTTGAATAAATAAGGATTTTCATTACTTATGTAATCTCTTTGAACTATGTTTAGCAAAGTATGAGTACTATTGCATTGTGAAGGAGAATCATCCATGCTTTTGGTCTTTCTTTCTTGATCATTTCCAAGTGTCTTGAATCTAGTTATAGGTCTAAGTTAGTGTTCATTTTGTCATAAATTCAAACCCTAGTGAGTCTTAAAACTCATCCTTATTTTCATATATGACTCCTTAAACCTAGTTTATTAAATACTAATGGAACTAGCTAGTTTTATGAGATTGTGTGAACTAGTATTATCCTATGCTTCTTTAATATTTTCCCCATGCATATGAAATCCTCATTTAATTTTGTTGTATCACCTATTATATTTCTTAGTATCTCTCATCCCATTATAACCCTTTTCCCATGAAGTGTTAGGCTTAGTTTTAGTTTAGGTGAGCATCAAAGAGGAGCTATCCTACTCTAGAGGTTTAGCTCCATCATGGGATAACCATAGCTTGGTGTTGTTTGCATTTTATAGTTCAACTGGGGGAAGCCCAAATAACTTCTCCCAAGGGTTAAAGTTGAAGTTATAATAGTTTTTGGCATGACTAGTTGGACATATGTCCTAATTAAATTAAAGAAGATTGGTTAGATTTGATGCTAGTTTGATCAAGTTTATAGTGGTGATATCTATATAAGATGGTATCTGGTGACTCTATACTATAAGGAATATAATAACTCAATCTAGTAATATAATAGTAGTTTTATTTCATGCCAAAGGTAATCATAAGGTTAGACTCTAAAGGTACTCCTAAATTTATCAAACTCCCTTTAAATTCAATTAAGAGGTTAGGTTTTTCTAATACTTTACCATACATAGGGAACCCTTTCCATAGACCAATCCCTAGGTATAACTTTGAAAATAACCCCTTGATAAAAATTTTTACCACAATAATCCCAAGAGTCTTTGTAGGCTTTAATAGCCAAAGCCCTTTGAGCTTACCATAATATGACCCTATGCCAGTAGCAACCTTTAAAAGTGTTCCCTATTTCACTAAAGACCAAGATATAAATCATAATGAGCAGCTCATAGACATAAATAATTTCTAAAATATCCATAATGTCATAGTGGAAAATATATCCATTAGACTACTAGCTATCTCATTTAAAGGTAAATCTTTAGACTGGTATAGAGGCTTAACTCCCAATTCCATACAAACCTAGGACCAGTTAGGAGAAGATTTGTGTAAAAGGTTTAGGGATAAGAGTGACTATATATCACTCATAATTTAGTTGAATAAAATCAAAATGGATCCTCATGAAGTCATGTAAGACTTCAACACATGATTCTAAAAAACTTGGGATGGAATCCTAGTTTTAATCAGACCAACCCTTGGCTTTGTTTTCTTGTATTATTTAAAGGCTTTAAATAGTTACATATATGTGATGATCCAATCCATGGGGGGAATTAAATTTACATATGCTTAAAAGGTGATCATTAAAGTATAAAATTATCTATTCCAAGATGGAAAGCTTACTCCTAGACCCCTAATGCCTCTATTTCAAGATATCAGACCATATCCTATCATAATTCCCCCACTAGATGTCATTTTTACCACACCAATAGTTGTTGCTATACCCTCACCATAGAAATAAAAGGCTTCCACTAGCAGATCTAATAATCCCTTAGAAAATAAGGAAATTCAAGAGCTTATAAACATGTTCCAATCCTTTAGAAATAAACTAGTCAATTTGAAAAGGCAGTAAACCTAATATAATTGGCCCTATCAAGGTTCACATCAAGCCCAACAATAGGATTTCCAAGGAAATAAACCACCATATAGAGGGAACTACCAAAGTCAAGGCCATGTTCAAAATCAAAGACAAGGATAGTATAGTCATAACAGATAGAATAATTGAAATCCTAATGTTGTAAACACTTATAATACCTTGGTCCTAGTTCAAAATAATGTGGCTCAGTATTATGCCTTAGAATCAGTCTTTTGGGAAAACTATCATCCCAACCATTGATATCATCCAAGATTTTATTGGTTAATATAATCAAGCTATAAATTTTAGTTATAACTAGGCTATCATGGCCCTAATTATATAGGTGCCCATGATGACTAGACTAGATGAGCCTCAACAACATCAGAACCCTGATCAAAGACCAACCTAGCTAAGTGCAACAATGGTAAATTATGAGAAAGAAGAGTGTTATGCACTCAATCAATAGGCTAGTTCTATCTAGACTTATGTTTTACTGGCTACAAACCCAAGATTTACGAGGAATATGAGTGATAGTTAGGAATCAAGTAAACTCTTATCATACTCATTTAATTTTAAGCTAGTTATACTTGCTCCCATTCTGAAGGCCACAATGATTTCAAGGGACTAGAATAAGAGAGACGTCTTGGTCTCTCAAATTTCACAAGTTTAATAGATGATAATGGTATCTCCCAAGTCACAATCAAAGGTTGGTGGTTTACCCATCAACATTATTAAATAGATGAAGAAATCTAGCATAAGTATGTGGATATGGGACACACTCTCCATGACTGGTCAAGTGGATATTCTTTAGGAAGGCTTGTCGAAAATGAATGTTAATATAGTTTCTGACCAATAGTCAAGCAAGGTGAATGAAGTTTTCACCAATACAACTAAAGGCCCTATTGGAGAATAATCAGATAATACAATCAATCCCCCTCACTTTTATATTTTAGTAATCATTGGTGACTCTTTAGTGCATAATTATTTGGTAGATAGTGGGGCTAGAACCTTAGTAATTCCAAAGGCCATAGCTAACCAACTCAACCTCATGTATGAGCCATAGAATAAGGTAGTTCAACAACTCAATATAACCTCTACAAAGCCATCTAGCATCATCAAGAATTTAATCTTAACCTTGCATTTTTGCCCAAGTGTTTTAGTGGAACAAGGTATATTGATTATTGATGTCTCCCCTCACTTTGCCCTATGTTTGTATAGGGAATTCACCACAAAAATATGAGTCTATCTTACAATAGACTAGTCTTGCATGGCATTTAGGACAAGATATGGAACTAAAGTGTCCATCAACACTGAACCTATTGTATAGTTCCACATTGATCCTTATGGACTAGATAATTTAAACCTAAACTATACCATCTTGGATGAAGATGAATTCATAATTGGTAAAGAATTGAACACTCATCTTGAAGAAATTCTAGACATGTTCTTGGATGAACTATGGAGTGATAATAAACTCCTCAAACCTTTAGAAGGTGTTAAAGAAAGAGACATGGGTGTCTTCCTAATTTAAAGGAATATTGGCTCATGTCATCCCTTGTCAAACCTTAAGAATATTCCAATGGTCTATAGGAGTTTTTATTTGATGGCTCAAGGAGCAAGCATGGAGTAGGCATAGGAATAATGCTAGTTTACCCTTTAGGAATAAATTATTTGTCTTTTTATAGGTTTTAGTTCAGTTTTTCCTATAATTCAATAGAATATGAAGGTATCATTAATGGCCTTTAATGGGCCAATCAAAGAGGGATCAAATAAATTCAATATTATGGATATAGTAAGCTCATAGTAAACCAAGTTAGGAGTTAGAGAATCACAAAGAATAATTTGATGAAGTACTACAAGCATAGAGTATGGGACCTAATTGAGTATTTTGAAGATTTTGACATTTGAATTGTACTAAGAATATATAATCAACATGATGATAGGTTGGTGGCTATTGAGGCCCAATTTGATATCCCCAATGAACTAAAACTAAATAAGATGCAACCACATGTCAAAGTAGTAGTAAGACCATCAGTGCTAGATAATAAAACTCATTAGTAGGTCTTTGAAAATGATGATAAAATTGCATGTTTCTTGTATCAAGAAGTAGAGTTCTCCTCTGAAAACCAAGCAAGGTGCCATCACCAATATGGGGAGCAGATAATGTAATGAAGGTACAACAAACTTCCCAAAGGGCTAGTGACTCTCAAAGGTATCTTTCATGAAGGAAACCATGTGAGAGAGGACAAAGTAGTAATATCAACCCATGAGGATCACGATGAAGAGTTCTTAACTTCAAAAATAGACATCTAAAGCTTGGGAAAGTCAACATTTAGGTTGAGAGACAAAATTTCATAGAAATTTGGAAAGAATATATAGATATTTTTGCTTGGGAGTATGATGAACTTAAATTTTTTGATTGAAAGATAACACAACATACTATAGAATTAGAGGCTAATACCAAACTCGTAAGGCAAAATTGAAGGACCATTAACCCCAAAATAAAAGAAATCATGAGGAGAGAATTAATTAAGTTGATTGAATCCAAGATCATCTTTCCCATTAAGCATTCATCATGGGTGGCCAATTTGGTACCTATAAGGAAAAGGAGTGGGGAGATAAGGCTTTGCATAGATTTTAGGGATCTAAATAAGGTCTCAATAAAATACCATTACCATATACCATCCATGGAATAAATTCTTTATAAAGTTGTAGGTTCAAAATGTTTCTCTCTTCTAGATGGCTATTTAGGTTACAATCAAGTATTATTAAGAGAAGAGGATTGATATAAGATCACCTTCACCACTAAGTTGGGCACATATGCTTACCAAAAGATACCTTTTGGGTTGTCTAATGTAGGAATAACCTTCTAAAGAGCCATTGATATGTCCTTTCAAGGGTTACAATATAAAATAGTGTTAGTCTACTTACATGACATCATTATTTTCTCAAAGAATGCTAGTGAGAACATGGATCATCTAAGGATGAATTTTTAAAGGTGAAAAAAGTATGGGATCTCTTTCAACCCCCAAAAAAGTGTATTCTTTGTACATGAAGGCAATTTTTTGGGTCAAATCATTTTGAAATAAGGACTATCCATTGACCCTAATAGAGTGAGTGTTATCTTATCCTTATCCTTGATAAAGAACAAGAATGGGATCCAAAGATTCCTTGCGAAGATTAATTTTTTAATAAGATTAATACTAGGTTTTACAAACTTAGTCAAACCCATCACTAATATATTAAGTAAAATCCAAGCATTTACTTGGTCAAAAGAAGGGAAATAAGCATTCAAAGCTATCAAGAAAGCCATTGCCTAAGCACTTTCACTCATAAATCTTGATTACTCAAATTATTTTATGTTTTACACCTTTTCCAACATTGACAATGTATAAACTATGTTGATGTAGAAATATAGCAAAGGAATTAAACATCTAATTGCCTTGTTTAATCAAGGGATAGAGGGATATGAGGTGAGGTATACTTTCATTAAAAAATAGGTTCTCATAGCCTTGAAAATCCTCAATAAATTAAAACCAATGATATCCAATAATAGGATTCAGGTTATGGTCTCTCACTCTAGAGTTAGGGATTTCC
>JARHVA010008408.1:132500-272500 GCA_037957365.1 Torreya grandis
CACAACATTATCTTGGGGGTCCCACTACCTTAACTTATCAAGATGTAAGTCAAATGAGTCATTATGCCTGGAGATAGTGTTCACACTATCCCAATTTTGTAGCACTATTCTATTGATAGCTAATTGAAAAGGATGGAGTAGTCCCTTACTCTTTTATTTTCATACACTATTAATTATATGGAATAATTGGTATTCAATCTCTTACTCAGCCAACTTGGTGGGCACATAGATTGGCAACTTGAGAGGATGATATAGGATTTCCTCTATCCTAATTATAGTGTAGTCAGGATATAGTGAAAGGTCTCTAATGATATCCACATAGTTTTTGATTAATTTACTTAACCTCATTATGGGTATCCATATAATAACCCTAGATAAGGTTGGATACACATGGTCACAAATGTATTGTGCATGGTCCCTATACTTGAATATGTTTAGTTTAGAATAATAATGGGAAACTATCTATTTTCCCTTAGGTGACCAACTGTTTATGTTAGGTATGGTTGTGGTGTCTATCATGGCATCCAAAAGGTAGGACATAATAATTAAGTCACTATTAGTCCTCTTATTTATAGCAAACAATTGTTATTTTAGGCAGACACTTATTAATTTTCCAATAGGAGGGGTGAGTCATTTTTAAACCATGACATATACATTAAGGACCAATAGTTTGCTAACATAAGTGGTGGAAGGGGACCCAGATAGTATATTTAGAAAATTCATGATCATTGTGATCCCTACCATAAATTAGGTCATAGGGATTCTTCTAGTGGGGTCAAAAATTACTTGGCTTCCTAAATATAGCCATGGGACTAGGGTGGTTTTAGGTCACTTTGGCTAGACCATTGCTTAATTTTGGGAAAATCCACCTAAGGGATGAGAATGTTATAGTAGATTTCAAATTCCATAGGGGAAATGTAATAAACCTTCTTTAAATTACATTCATGGATGATCATATCTTGATCAAGTCTAAAATCCTTAAAAATAGGAGCAATAATGTTGATACAATGGAGTACCTTAGCTTTTGCTACCACATGGGGGAGACTGACCATATGGATAAAGACTATGTCATAGTACCTCTGGTAGACTATGGCAATCTTTTCATCCTCTTTAATTATTTCTTACACCTTTTCAATGGATTAGAAGAGTTTGGACTAGTTATTGTCCCTGATATTCAATGTTATTGCATACAATATAGTGTCCTTGAAGATTCTTATGTTCACATCTGAGGTTAAGTACAATTCTATATATTCTCTATCATGTTGTTTTTTTGCTACCATGGCTACTCACCAATTGTCTAAAATCAATGTTAGGGCTAATTTTCACTTGTTTAGATGGTAATTGATTTCTTCTTAGCTCAACTATGATCAAAGTAGGATTGAATTAGGGCTCTTTTAGGTGTTAGGGATTCTTATAGGTATTTTTAATCTTTAATGGTGGTAGTTTTTATCATTTAGGTGAATTTGGTGATGATATTTTATTAAGACTTATGCCTTTATACGTTTTCCTTTTCAAACCCATAAAATCTTGGGCTTTGTTAGCTTCTACTTAGGTGCAATCAATGTGGTAGCTCTATGACATCCATTTGTCCTTTTCACAACATTTGAATCATAAATGATTTGAAACTTTATCATTGCCTTTTAAAATTTGTCTTTGGTCTCACTCTGTTAGATTAATCTATACTGATCAACATAGATCATTGATCTCCATCCTATTAGTCTCACACCATCAATTGTTCTTCATAGTAGGCTCTACAGCTATGCCACTTTGCAATCCCATAGGATTACTAAGCTCTTTACCTTTGTTAGTCTTGTGGTTACCATGTGTGCACCATATGGATGTCTTATGGTACTTTAGGGCTTATAATAAATAATCCATAGTGACCTCACTCTTTCCAATCATATTGTTAAAATGCATGTGGGCCGTAGATCTTGGAAAGATGCACAAAATTTAATTTATCCAAGGATTAAGCAAAGACCTTAGGTTAAATACTTTCATCTAAGGTTTTTTTTTTATGTTAACAAACATGAAATAAACCTTAAGCTTAAGTGTTTAGGCTAAGTTTGGGTCATAGCATAGGGGACCTAATATATAAAGTGGACCTTACTTAAGCTTTTTGACCTAAGGTTTTTATCATATTGATAAATACAAGGTAAATATTGGGATAAATACTTTAATATAGTCTTCATATCATAAGGTCTTTCATTTTGGGAAGCCTCACTAGTGAGATCATAAAACCTTTTATAAGATATGTAAACATAGACTAAATATAAGGTTTCAAACTAACATTTGGTCTAAAGTTAAAAACACTATTCAACCTTAGATAATATTCAAGCTAATATTGTTATTCTCATAATTATCCCCCATGTATATTTTAATCTTAAGCCAAGATATAACTTGAAATTAATCCAAAACTAGTCTTACTATAAAGAATAAATATTTCACACATGATCAAGACAACAACATGTTCATTTATCTAAGTGGGATTGGTCCCTAAGTTTGAATTTTGATAGTCTCATACAATTCAATGATGGCATTGCATATGTTAATGACAGCCTCACAGACCTCAAATGATGGGTGAAAGGATGTCAAATTTAAATCTTGTGGAACATAGTAAGCCTTCAAAAATTTTGACTTATTACACATTGTTTGATTGGCTTCTTCTAATCAAGCACGAACCTTTGTTCATGGTCTTATTATTTGATTCTAATTGGTTCCTACAAGATAAATATTTAGACTTATCAGGTCTATCTCATGTCATCTGATCATCTATGCCAAAATGCAAGTGAGTCATAGATCTTATAAAAAACACGTGAATTATGTTAGGGCTCAAGGTAAAAAAAACTTAGGATAAAGTCTTATGACTAAGGTCTTATTCAGGTTAATAAATTTGAATGGGGCCTTAGGGTTAATATTATAGACTAAGCTTTGGAAATAAAGTTAGACCAAGCTAGGAGTTTAATAAAAGGGATCCCATGGACATTAATTTTGGACACTGTCAAAATGAAAGGGGATAAAGGAGTGAAAGGGAGTGAAAGGGACAAAATGCATATCTTTTAGATTAAGGCTAGGTGATATTGAAAAATGCAACTAATCCCTAATATAAATATTAGGCTTAAATCCATGGACCATTTAAAATGCTCATTCTAAAATTATTCCCACCAATTTTGAATTTGGGTCTAAAAGAAACTTGTGCTAGGGTATCTGAACGATGGTTTCAAGAAGATTTGACATGGATTTAACTTGAATTTTAATAAACCAAAGGATAATAAAAAATAAAATTGAGATATAATTATGATATTGGTGTAGAGGTTCCCTTAAAATGGTTTTAACTTATAACTCTTCACCAAACACACTAGGCTTCTTAGCCTTCCTTTTATCCGTTTTGACCCTATTTGCTATTTAGTATGGAAATGTACAATTATATTTGATTTACCAAAGTGAAAATATTATTTACCCTATGTTAATTTTGGTGGTTCAACTCTTCCTCTATATCTACTTTTCAACTTCTAGGCTTCTCAATTAGCCCTCTTTAAGCCTAATTCACCTTAAACATCTCAAATACCATACTAAACTATCTATACACTCTTGAAATCTTGAAAATAGGATATATCATCCAACATAGGCTCAGACTACAATTTTTTGTGAGATTTGGCTAGTTCAAACTTAAGATAATGGTGAAACCCTAATTTAGGAATTTGTGTGGCCTATGTCAACCCTTGAGCATTCAAAAATCCATTGAGTGCATTGTATGAGGTTTCAATGAGAAAAATCAAGTTTTTGAGGTCATTTCACTATTTAATGTTGATCAATCCTCCTTTCAAGTTAACTAGATCAAAACAACCCTAACTGTGTGCAAAAATTAACCATCTACAGGTCTGTGCTTAAAAAAAGTGAAAAATTTACCAAGATACACCACTCAAAGAGTTTAAAGTCTTTTAAACACATGTAATAAACTTAATTTGATACCCCAAGCACTTCACCTTCAATTTTTAGCTCCTTCTTCCATGTAGCATAGTCACCATTCCACTCTATCAAGCATCTATTAGAATGCAAGGTTTCCAAACCTATTAGCAAGCAAAAAGAATCTTCTTGTGTCCTATCCTTGAGGAGATGATCCTTAAGCAAAAATAATAATGGTATATTCATGTATATATAGTGCCTAATTGAATCAATAATCATTCATTTTAAAAGTTTACACACAAACTGCCACAACCAAAATATTCCCAAAATAAGGGTCTGTCTGCTAGTATTATTGCATAATAAATGAATGGATTTTCAATATTGAAAATTATAAACTCAAAGCACATAAATAATCCTTAAATTAATATACAAGTATTAACCAAATCCATTTATCAATATAATTGACATAAATATTTTGTAATACAATCAAGAAATTAGAAATAGGGGTCTCAACACACAATTCTTAAATAGGGTCTATTTTCTTTTTTTCCTTTATTTAAAGATTGTAAACTCAATACACCTCTAACTGATTACCATTTCAAAATATTTAATTTTCTTATGATAACAACCATTTGGAAATGAACTTTTGGACACCTTACCATGGTTACAAGACAAGCTTAGTTAGGTGACAACAACCAAAAGTTGATTTTCTATGCATAGACCAATTTATACCATGGGAAATGGTGAAAGAGGTCTCTAGTAACATTTGAAACGTGTCTATGAGCTTTTACAAGCCTTTCCACATCCTTGTAAGCCCTAAACGCACACCAAAATTCTAATTTTTGAACTTTCAAATTTTGGTGGGAAAACCTATATTTGAAAATTTTAAGTAGTTAAATTCACTTATATGACACAAAAATGAAACCTAATAATTTTTTGGGCCCTAGAAGTCCATATAAAGCATACCTAGACCCTTTTAAATGCAAACAATCCAAAATTGATAGAAAGTACTCCCTAAGAGTTATCCTCCTACATAATATTCCTAATAAATGAAAAGAGAACTCATGGGATACTACCTATGAGTTCTTCACAAGTACTCCCTCAATTTAGTATGCCATTCTTTGTCATCCATAGGGTATCCTTTACTAGATGATTCTTCCACTTAACTAGATACTTAAAATACTACTTATTTTTAGTCCTTTTAGTCAACTATTTATCTAATATGCATTTTATTTACTCTATCTTGGCCTTAGGCAACTACCTTACCCAATATGGGCCTGTTTTAGCTACATCATCTACTATTTTTTCTCCTTAATCTCCTACTTTGTATGGGTAAAAATTTGAAACATTAAATATAGGTGAAATTCCAATTGCACTAGGTAACTTCAATACATATGCATTGGTGGAAAACTTCTTGAGAATCTTGTAAGGACCTATCTTCTTCATCTTTAGATTATTTTATTCACCCCTTGGTAACCTTTCCTTCCTTATATGAGCTAGGACTAAGTCCCAAACTTATAAATTCACTTCTCTCCTACTCGATTCTACCTACTTCTTGTACTTATCAACACTAGGTTACAAATCATTTTTGACCTATTCATGCACCTCTTTCATTGCCATTGAAAACTTCTCACCTTAAACACTTCTCTTGTCCATAGGTTTGATGTCTCTAACCTCAAATACACCTCTTGAATGCATGATATAGACTACCTAGAATGGACTCTTTCTAGTTCTTTTGTTTGTTGAATCATTGTAAGAAAACTCTTCTTGAGGCAACCTAAGATCCCACTGCTTGGGATGGTCCTTAGACAAACACCTCAATAAGTTCCATAGGCTTATATTTACCACCTCAATTTTCCCATACATTTTAGTATGGTAGGATGAATTGAAACTCAGATTGGTGCCTAGTTTCTTCCATAATGTCCTTTAAAAGTGACCAAGAAACTTGGTGTCCCTATTAGAAACAATGTTCATGGAAAATCCATGAAGCCTCACAACCTCGTTGAAGAAAAAATTATCCACATGTGTTGCATCATTAGTAGTTTTACATGGTATAAAATGATCCATTTTATATAATCTATCAAAAACTACAAAAATATAATCAAAACCCCTTTGTGTTCTAGGTAATCCCATCACAAAATCCATATTAATGGATTCCCAAGCACTATCTGAGATTGGTAAGGGCTAATACAAACCTGTATTAGTACTCTTACCCTTGGCTAATTGACAAATTTTACACCTTTCTACATACCTTCATACTTCTACTTGAATTTGAGGCTAATATTAGTGCCTATTAAGAAACTCCAATTTCTTTTTAATCCCAAAATGACCTACCATGCTCTCATTATGCTTTTCTTGGATTAGATTTATTCTTATTTAATTATTTAGTACACACAACTATACTCCTTTGATGAAAAATCCATTTTGAAGTACATAATCCAACCATGGCTCCTTTTTGAGTGTGCTTGGGTACTTACATACATGGTATGCTTCCTTGAATTACTCATCATCCCTATACAAATCCTTAAGTGCCTCAATGCCAACACTCTCTAACTAAATTTCATGCACTAATAAGACCCTTTTGTTCAATGCATCTACCACCATATTGCTTTGTCTTTGTTTTTTCTTGATGGTTAAGGTGAAATTTTACATGTATTTCACCCATTTGACATGTCTTTGGTTTAAATTAGGCTAATTATATATGATCTAAAGTTCATGATTATTTGTGTATACTATGAACTCATTTGGCATGAGATAATTCCTCCATTTTTTCAATGCTTACAACATTGCATAAAACTCCAAGTCATCAGATGAATGCTTCTTCTTAGCATCATTCAACTTCTCACTAAAGTAGGTGATAGTCCTACCCTCATATCTTATGAGAGCCCCTATGGCTACACTACTTGCATCACACTCTATCTAGAACATTTTGTTGAAGTCTAGTAATGCTAGTATGGGTTGCTCCATGATTCTTTGATCCAAGATTTGAAAACTCTTTTTTACCTTCTCATTCCAAACAAAGTTTTCTTGTCTCCCTTGATAGTATCAATTATGGAAGCATATATTCCACTAAATTTTCTTATAAAATTCTTATATAAACTTACCAAAGCATGAAAACTCCTTACCTCTCCTACTGTCCTAGGTGTTTGCCACTCCATGATTGCCTTCACCTTGTTCTTGTCCGTTTTTAACATGCCTTGTGAAATTACAAACCCAAGTTACATCAGCTCCCTTTTCATGAAATAACACTTCTTGAGGTTGATCAATAACCTCTCTTCTTCTAGCCTTCTTATCACCAACTCCAAATGATGAAGATGTTCCTCCTTAGTTTGGCTATAAATTAGTATATCATATAGATAAACTATTATAAACTTGCCTATGAAATATTTCAAAACCTAATTCATTAACCTCATGAAAGTGATAGGTGAATTAGTCAAACCAAATGGCATTACCATCCATTCATACAAACCTTCATTCATTTTGAAATCAGTTTTATACTCATCACCTTGCCCAATCCTTATCTAGTAGTATCCACTCTTGAGGTCTATCTTGGAAAAGTAGCTTTCTCCACTCAAGAAATCCATAAAATCCTCTATCCTAGGAAGTGTAAATCTATACCTTATGATGATTTTATTGATGTCCCTAGAATCAGTGCACATCCTCCACTCACCTTCCTTCTTTGCTACCAACACTATGGTCACTGCACATGGACTCAAGTATTCTCTAATTTTCCCTTTATCAAGAAACTCTTATACTTGTCTTTTTATCTCAACATTTTCTTGTGGGGTCATCTTGTATGCATCCCTATTTGGTAGACTTGATCCATGTGTAAATTCTATATGGTGTGTTATGCTCCTCATTGGTGATAATGTGTTGGGTAGCTCATCAATAACTATATCAACATACTTTTCCAACATTTTTTGAATCTCTAGGGGTAGCTCATTGATCTTAGTGGTTGTCATAATAGTATTAGGCTTAATGACCAAATAAAATACTATCTCTTCTTCATGCATGGAATTCAAGAAATCTTTTCCACCTATCAAAATCATTTAGGAACCAACCTATTAATCAATCTCATCCTTCAATGTAATAAAAGTTTATATAACTTCATCCTTCATCAAAGTATACATATTCCTCCTTCCATCATGATTAATTTGTCTATCATATTTCCAAGGCCTTCCAAGAAGAACATGACAAACATCCATGGGGATTACATCACAAAGCACCTTATCCTTATATGTTCTAATTTGAAACTCTACCCAAATTTATTTACTCACCAAAACTTGTTGTCCCTTATTCAACCAAACACATTATATGGATTTGGGTGAGGTAGCTTCTTTAACCCAAGCTTGTTAACCATTTATACTGAAACAAGATTATCCATACTTCCTAAATCAATGACCATCTTGCACCACTTACCTTGGAATTTACATGATGTTCTGAAGAGGGTCTTCCTTTATGGTGGATCCTTCTCCTTTGGTGGCTTGATCAACACCCTCCTCATGAGTAATGATTCTCCCACTTTAAAATCCAACATGAGTGATGGAGAATAAACACTCTCTTCCTCTCCTCATTGTGTAATCTAATTTCTTCCTTCATTTCTTGGGATTCTTGTTGGATGGTCCTATATAAATTCCCATTATTTGTGGCTAGAAAAAATTTTACACTTGAAACACTTTCCTACAAATCCACTTGATCCTCTACCCATTGATGAATAACCTCCTCTATTGTAAGGTCTCATACCTCTAAATCCACCTCTAGAATTTGTGTATTGATCTTGTGAACTAATTGATTCACTTTAAATATTTATTTATGAGATATTTCTGCCCCCTTTATATCTTCTACCTCTAAAATTTCTTCCCCTTCTTCTATTATGTTGATTATGCTTCTTATTCAACTTATCTTCAGCCTTGAGTGTAAATCAATAACACTCCTCTAGTGTTATTGATCTCACAAGTACTAGTTCATCTTATAGGTTGTATCTTGAACCATTTAATTACCTTGAAATATTATATTTATCTTCCTCACCATGACCTAATTTGATGGTTAACTTATAGAACTTGTCTATATATGTCTTCACACTCATTTCCTTTTGCTTCAAATTTTGAAATTATCTAAACAAGTTTGTCTCATAGTCACCTAGAAAGAACTTTCCTTTGAGATTGGAAACCACTTTATCCAAAAAAGTTATCTTTTTCTTCCCATTATTTCTTCTCTCATATTTTGTGAACTCCCACAACATTGAAGCATGCTCCTTCAGCTTGGTTCTTTCAAACTTGGCATTCTTGTCATCATGTACCTCTTCATAATTAAAGTATTTATCTAAATAATTAACCCAATCCATGATTTCATATCCATCAAGACCATATGTATAGGTTTTTAATTTCAAATTTAGTTTGGACCCTTGACTAATGATCACCTTCATGAGTCTCTTTATACCTTGATATTTAGGTCCTTCAAATGTCTCTTCTCCCTCTACTTCTTCTTGGTCTTGTGGTGAATCTTCTCTATCACTCAATTTTCCTATTAGGACTCCTCTTATTTATTTTATTTTTATATATATTATCATTACATCTAAACTTACCCTAAGTTCTCTCAATTTATCCAACATATCATCTTGGTTTCCTTGGTTCCTTGTTACACCTCCTTTATTTCTCCTAAGTGGTATTATGAACCTTATATAAGCAATCTATCAAACAAGTACTAGTTGTTCCCTTCTCAAAAAAATATTATCTATCCCACATGTTATTTGGTATCCAATTTTATATTTGATACCAAAATTATGCATATGTTCCCTTTAAAAGGTTTCAACTTGCAACTCTTCACCAAACACACTAGGCTTCTTAACCTTCCTTCTATCCCGTTTGACCCTATTTTTTATTTAGTATAGAAAATTAAAATTGTATTTTATCTAATAAAGTAAAAATATTGTTTCCCTTATCATAAGACACCTATGTTTAAATTTTGGTGGCTAGACTCTTCCTCTAGATCTACTTTTCAACTTCTATGCTTCTCAATTAGCCCTCTTTAGGCCTAATTCACCTTGAACCTTTCAAATACCATACTAAACAATCCATACACTGTTAAAATATATAAAATTAGTTATATCATCCAACATAGGCTTAGAACACTTTTTTTAAAAAAAATTGGCTAGTTTAAACTCAAGATAATGGTGAAACCCTAATTTAGGGATTTTTATGGCATGTGTCAACCCATGAGCATTCAAAAATCCACTAAGTGCATTTTATGTGGTTTTAACAAAAACAATAAAGTTTTTGAGGTATATATATACATGGGGAAACTATCCAAATCAGTATTTAACATTGATTAATCATCTTTTCAAGTTAACTAGATCAAATCAACCTTGACTGTGGACAAAAATTAACCATCTACAGGTCTATGCTAAAATAAAGTGAATAATTTACAAATATAAACCACTCAAATGGTTTAAATTATTTTAAACACATGAAATTAACTTAATTTTATACCCCAATCACTTAACCTTCAACTTTTGGCTCCTTCCTTCATGTAGCATAGTCACCATTCCACTCTGTCAAGCATATCTCATAATGCAAGGTTTCCAAACATGTTACCAAGAAATAAGAATATTCTTGTGTATTTTCCATAAGGATATACTCTTTAATAAAAATAATAATATTATATTAGTTTATATATAATGTTTAATTGAATCAGTATTCATTCATTTGAAAAGTTTACACATAGAGAACCACAACCAAAAGATTCCTAAAACAAGGGTATGTCTACCAGTACTATTGCATAATAAATTAATGGATTTTAAATATTGAAAATTATAAATTCAAGGAAAAAATTAATCCTTAAAATTCCATATAATTATTAAACAAATCCATTTATAATTAAAATTGACATAAAGAGTATGCAATACATTCAAGAACTCAGAAGTAGGGGTCTCAACATACAATTCTTAAACAAGGCCTATTTTATTTTTTCTCCTATATTCAAATATTTTAAACTCAATACACCTATAAATAATAAAAATTTATAAATATTTGATTTTTGTATTAAATAACCATTTGGAAACTAACTTTTGGACACCTTACCATGGTTACAAGACAAGCTTAGTTAGGTGACAACAACCAAAAGTTGATTTTCTATGCATAGACCACTTTAGACCATGTTAAATGGTGAAATAGATATATTTTAACATTTAAAACATGTTCATGAACTTTTTCAAGCCTTTCCACATTTGTACAAGTCTTGAAGACACACCAAAAATTCAAATTTTTGAACTTTCATGTTTTGGCAGGAATATCTATATTTGAAAATTTAAACTAGTTAAATGCACTTCTATGCTACCAAAATGAAATATAAGAATAATTGGTACCTTATGAGGCCATATAAATCATCCCTAAAACTTATTCAATGCAAACAAGCCAAAATTGACAAAAAAACTCCCTAAGAGTGATGCTCGTGCATAAAAAACCCAAGAATGATCTCATCAGGGAGAGCTCCATTAAACCTATGATATGAAACATAGATATGCACTGATATTAATATTAGTAAAAGCTAAATAAAAATCATGAACAATTAATTCCAATCATACTAAGGGTTGGATGATCTTTAAATGCAAATATTGTATAAAGCATGCCAAAGACATTCTAATTAAGTGAATTTTTAGTACTAAGGTATTAATTGTATAATTTAACACATGGATCCCAAATTTTTAGAAATATGGGGGATGTTGACATCAAAAAATGGAAACTTCTAGGGGAAATATAGAAATATGTTATAATTTAGAGACTCTAGTTTAGACAAATAATTATATTACTTATTCTACTTGATTGGTGTCATTATCAAGATCAGTTTATGGTTGAAACAAACCATGCATATATAGAATTAGGATCAAACATAAAAACTTAGCTATGTTATGTGTGTGTTTTTATTTCACTTACTATTTTCCTTAGGATTGAGGAGGCAATAATTAGGTTTCATGCCTTTAACCATTAACATTGACTTGCAACATGTTTGGGAATTCATTAAGAACCATGCTTTATCTCAAGAAAGGCTTGAGCATTACTCTACTACCAGCCATACATCTATAGCCCTAATAGAGATTCCTTTATCTCCACTCATGGCCTTGATTCACTACCAGTCAATAATCCATATCCCCAATGAAGATTACCAAAATCGCCTTTACCTGAAAAACTTTTGTTTTAGAAAGAAGCTCTTATTTTGCATTTTTAGATTCTTTTAGGCCTTCTAGCAAAGTTTGGGAACCATGTTAGTGAGGTTTATGAATTTGGTAAAATGTTTGATCTTCAAGTAACCACCCATGGTTGTAACCTTTATCCTATGCAAGGATGTTTATTAAGTGCAAGTATGATTGTGCTTTAATAATTTAATCTTTCCTCCCACATATTCAATTCTTTTTGCAAACAAATTTAGATCAAAACAATGTTTAAATGTTCATAGAATAGTTAACCTATCTACCAATCCTTACTAGTTTCTTAAACTATAACATAAGCTCATAATCTACATCTATGATCAACATTTTCTCAACATACATACCAACATCTATGAACTTTTTTATTTTTTGATCTATTTAAATAAACTTTGAGCTAAGTGCTACCCAAAAGGGATTATTAGCAACAGGGGACCAAATAGAGAAGTAAACATAGAAAATAAAGAAAAGAAAGTAGAAAAGAAAAGGAAAGAAAATAAATATATACAATCATATGTATGAACAAGGGACAATAAGGAAAGAGCATAAGGGAAACTAAACTATCTTACCTACATTAACTCTAACTAGTCTTACATATTTACTCTATGAAGACTGCATGACGAGAAGTAGAAAAGTAATACATGAGATACTTCCCATTAGTAGACAATGTGAATTCTACCCCTTTTAGGTATTTTAGTTTGAATGTGTTATTTCCATGTCTGTCAATAATTTGATAGGGGCCTATCCATAGAGGTGTGAATTTTCTATGTGTTCCTTTAAGTTCAGATGCCTTATCCTAAAGAAAGACTAATTCTCCTTATCTAAACACCTTTACTTAAGATATCTTATCAAACTACCTCTTCACTATGGTCTAGTTTCTGCTAAAATTAGCAAAGTCTTCTTCTTTAGCATCTTTCATTTGGACAATGTCCAATAGTCTAGAATTTATAAGTTCCTAATCTTCTTTCATATATTCTTACATGAACTTATATGTAAGTATCTTTAGGGTGATATGGAAGATGGGATTCTGGGCATACACTAACAAAAATGGTGATGCCTTTATGACCTACTTAATCCTTATTATATCTCCTTAAAGGGCATATTTGAGAAGCTTGTGCCATATTCTAGGTTTGTCTACAATAGAATTTTTTATAGCCTTCATCAAGTTATTATTGGTAGATTTAAATACTCCATTACCTTGAGGATAATGGTTGGATGATAACTTGAGAATAATATAATTATGATATGCACATTCTATCATTTTAATGGATGTGAAATCAGATCCATTGTCACATACTAAAGAAACTAGAGTTCCAAATTTGGTGTATATGTTCTCTTCTAAAAAAGTAATCACTTATTTAGTTTTATATTTCCTAGTGGCCACTACCTTAATCCACTTGGTGTAATAGCCAATAGCCATTAGGACATACTTGTGACCTTCTGATGATTTGGGGTTGATCACCCCTAAAAATTCCAAACCCCATTGTGCAAAAGGTTTATCAATCATTACTAGTTGAAATGACATTACTTATTTTGTTGTACTTTGCGCTAAATATTTGTCATGAGTGGCACTCTCTCACTTGCTTGTGAGAGTCCCTAAATATGGTTATGATTCTTCTAGATGTGTGTCCACTTCTGAGCTTCTCATGAAACATGTTCATTACTCAATAGATTCTTCCTTTGAAACACATCTTAAATAGACACCTTCACAGTTTTTTGGGTATAGTAATCCATTATTGATTAGTTAATGGTCTATTTGAAGTCTTAAATCTCTCTTCTACTCCCTAATTAGTCATGCAAGACAAACACCATTGATTATTTTATGAATGATAGGATCATACCAATCATTACATTGAAAGCTTTACTATTCAACCTACATGACATTAAGCTTGGGGTTAGCATTGACAATAATTTGTATTAGACCTTGGCACCTTACCAATTTTATAGTCTTCATCTCAATGTCATATTATTGTCTGACATCCATCCACTTACCTCTTATCTTCCTAAGCTCATTTTGACTTAGCATGAGATTTGTAGTGGGGTCAAGTAGGATAGCATGCACTTTATTTTTAAAAATGTAGTGCTAATTTTTTTCATTACTTTTACCAATGCACATGCTTGTTTATCAATAAAGGAATAATTCAACTCAGTATTCTTATAATTATTTCTCATGAAATAAATTGGAGTCACATCCATGAAATTTCTAAGTTAAGACTACAACAATAATATGGTCAGAAGAAAAAGAGTAAAGGTAGAAATACCTAGAGAAATATGGACTTATCAAGACTAGAACTTAACCAATTACCTCTTTGTTGTCCTTAAAATCCTTCCTAGTTTCCTTATTCTAAGTGATCTTAGCATAATTTTTTAGCATTTCATTCAGTGGTTTAATGATTACTACAAAACCAGAAACAAACTTCCTCACAATGTTAATTTTGCCAAAGAATGATTTTATCTCTTTCTTACTATTAAGAGGATCTATATTTGATATAACTTTTATTCTTTTAGTATCTATATAGATTTCATTCTTAGTAATTACATGACCTAGAAATTTACCTTAAGTAACACAAATGATGTTCTTCTTTGGGTTAAGGGAAATCCCATACCTTCTACACCTTTCAAAAACCTATTGTAAATGTATGATGTGGTCCTCCCTATTTTTAGAAAGACATATTTAGATCATCCATGTATATAATGATACATATACCTACTAAACCTTGGAAAGCATGATCCATGCCACTTTGGAATGTTTCTCCTATGTTGATCAATCTAAATGAAATTCTTTTGTATAAAAACATACCCCATTTGGTAGTGAAAGTGATCTTCATCCTATCTTCTTGATTCTCCAATATCTAGTTATACCCTAAAAATCCATCAAGAAAATACATTATATCAAAACTAGAAAAACTTTGTATAACTTGATATAAAGAAGGCAAAGGGTAGTTGTCATTTTTATATAACATACTAAGGTTTTTAGAATCAATATAAAGCTTGATTTTTTCATTCTTTTTCCTAACTAGAACCAAGTTGGCAATATAGGTAGAGTTCTTAATGGGAAATACAATCCTTGCATTTAACAACTTCTTAACTTCTTTGAAAATCATGGGCTCTAAAATAGGATTGATATGCCTTTGTTTTTGTTTAAAATATTTTTAGTATTTCTTTAAAGTTAAGGTATGGGTGATGACTTTTGATTCAAAAATTCTCAAGTCATCATAAGACCAAACAATTATGTCTTTGGAACTTGTCAATAGGTATTTGGCTTTATTATCCTCAAGGCTTGTACATGTCATTCCAATGTTAACTAGCTAAGGTTGATCTTAGGTTCCAAGATCAACTACCTTGTAATATTTCCCACTTTCTTTAGGGATTTTAGTGTTCTGAACTAGTTTATCCTGGTCAAATAATCTCTCTAAGGCAATCATGCCCTTTAGAATTTTGTTGTAATTTAGCTAAATGAATTTACCCTCAAACATACCATATTTTTCAAGAAAATCCTCATTGGCCTCATTAAAAACATGTGACTCAAATACTCCTAAATTAATCATGAAATATAGGATTTATTGGTCATCATTAAAGACCTATAGATGGTTCATGTTATCAAGGATAGATGGGCATAGAACCAGTTCAATACTAAACTTAAGAGAGTCATGGTATAACATAAGGTTGGTTATAGCTGAGGAAAGATTGTTAGTACACTTGTCATCCTCTCTAGGGATGGAAACAATTTTAAAAGCATCGAAGGACTCTAAAAAATCCTAGACTCTAAACTTGTAATTATTGAGGTATGACAATTTACACTGGTATTTACTCCTTAACTAATTAACTACTAGCTATGAATCACCATGCAATATCAGATCTTTAAATTTGTATTTTATGGAAAATTAAAAAACGAAGATCCTTAAATCATACTCTACAAGGTTATTAGTGTATGTAAATTGAATTCTATAGGAGGCATGATATATCTAACCAATAGGGTTGGTCAAGACAACTCCTACCCCAAACCCAGACTTACAACTAGCCCCATCAAAATGCATTTTTGATGACCCAAGAATAGTATAAGAAGGTATAGAGTCACTTACCTTCATAGTTTCAAGAGTGAACACTCACAAATTAGAGTCAAATATATTCACCTTTTCATTCACAAAATTATATTTTGTTATCATATATTTCATATTTGGTTCTCTTTCCACTCTAATTTGATTAGGCACCCCCTTCCATGGTAGCCACAAATGTGAGAAGTCAATGGACATGTATCCATTTAGGGCCTTGGTCCATTTCCTACTTAATAGTAAACCATAAGCATCAGGAATGTCAATAACTTAGATATCAACAAATTGTTGAACCCTAGGTTCAAAGGCTAGTTACATATGAATGTTTAACAATTTCCCAACTACCTTGACTCTAGACTTATATAATTGATTAAAAAACCTATCAAATTTGATAGGAGTCAAGTTGTTTATAAATACTTTTTATCATAATGTTGATGGATTTAGTAGAATATAACAAATAGTTGTGTAGATTCTTACCAAACATTCTGATAGTAAGCAAAAAAGGTGGGGACTCTATCTTAGCCATGTACATAACAACATTTGCATTATCAGTTATGGATGGCTTGCTAAGCTTATTGGATAAGGAATCTAGTAGTGGATCCCTTTACTTATTTATCTATGTCAACTCATGAAAAATGATGATAGCCTTTATTTTATTCATATCCTCTACAATATTATACCCATCCTTATTTGAATAAATAACTTCATCAAAACTTTGTTTAGAAGTACTTCCCTTTGAAGGTTCTAGGTTATTATCCAATGTAGTGTCTGGAGGAGTGCCAATGTTGTTTGGAAGAGTTAAAGTAGTCAAATGTTGCCTCTAATCTCTATTCCTTAGAGGGTACATCTTCTTCAAGAACTACTAGAAAGCATGAACTTATTTTAGAACATCATCAAGTTCATTATATTCTTAGAAGGGGAAGTCAAACATCTTCACCATAAAGGCTTGGTTAGTAGATTTAGATCTTGATGTACCTACACCATTATCTTTGTTAGGAACCACTTAATATGTGTCCAAGTCTTTTTGAAAGGCTTCAAAATCTTTACAAACTTCAATGCAGTCTATTTCACCATGATTAGTAGTATAATGAACTCTATAATAATCTATTAATGCAACATCAATAAGATCGATGTCCATGTTCTTATTATCAGTAAATGATCCATTGTTCTTATTATTTTTGAAATTATCATTCTAAACTCTATTATTGGGTCTATTAAATATTTGAAATGAGAAGTTCCTACCTGAGCTTTCACTAGTATAGCTAACCTTCTTTTGAAACTAAAGAAAATTAGTGTTGAGCTTTTGTCCCATATTTAAAATAGAGTCATTCTCACTCTTGGGAGTTTTAGAGTTATGAACTTGGTTAACACCATAGGTTGGTACCAAAGCCTTTTGATAATTTGGGTTGAATTCAATGGTAGCATGGATTAGTGATCCTAAGTTCTAATTAGGGGCATCATGGTTCAAGGGTAGCTAGTTTAACACTAGGATATGATTCAATGATAGCCTATTATGATTTTCATTAGGAAATATATTCAAGGTGGGTATATGTGTATTAACATTTAGGACCGAGTAAGACATTTTTACCTAAGGCTATATTTGATCATTAATGATCATTAATTCAAAATAGGCATGGGATAAGGTGGTTATGACTAGAAGAGATATATTTAAGAACATAAAAATCATAGGATATACTACATCCTTATAAATTTTTAAATCCAAAAAATCATTAGGTTTGAAGGGATCTATTGAAGGGATATATTTTGAAACCTATCATTCAATTCTCTTATGGACTCATTAACATCTCTTCTAATGAAGGTAAATTGTTTGTATAAGCCATAGGGACTAATAACCTTACCAAATTGGTCAATAAAGACATTGTTTTAGACTAGGGTAAAAGTAGGTTTTGAAGGGGCCCTGAAACCTTGTACAGATCAAGAAAGCTAAGCATTACATACCACCAGAAGAGGCAAACCCATCAAAAAATAGTAACTAAAATAGGTTTTACATGGACCTGAAACCAACAAAATAAACCAATTAAAGCTCCCCAGGTTTTTCAAGGACTTGAAACCTAAACAAAACCAGGAAAACAACCTAAAAACTAGTGCCAAAATGGTGAAGGCAGAACTGCCATACCCATAATTTTAATGAGCAGGGCTCCTCCACGGCTTAGGGTTTCTCCATTTTCCCTAAGCAGGGTGCCATGGCTCAAACACCAACCACTGAGGAAATAGAGTTTCCCCCATGTAAACACTATTTTCTTCACATACCAAATCAGGATGGCCATCCAACTCAAGCTAGAGATCTAACCCAGGTTCCATCCTCAATACGATAGATTGAAGCAAAATAAAAAACACACAAAATGATAGATTTCAACATTAAGCACCACATACCAATGCACTGCCCAAAGCAGACAACGCCACCAACAAAAAAACTACCCCCAGACCCATCACCACCACTGCCCAACCCATCCACCCTAGTTTCTGTGAAGATCACCCCCTTACTCAGAGTAATCACCACCATGGCTTTCCAAATATCTCCAAAAAAAAGAACCATCGATTTGCTCAGAATAGGGTAATGGTCATCACGGTGGCCACCAAACAAAAATCTAAGGTAAAAATATAGTTCCACACAAAAAATATTGAGCTTTCAGCACCGTGCCCCAACACCATAGATCCCGCCGTCCTCGAGTCGAGATCTAGTCTCCATCGAGTAAGGAAGACATTGTTAAAACCATCCCATCTGGTAATGTAATTGTTAGGCAAATTAAGAAATGATTCATATGTAGCATCCTTAAATGTAAAAAGAAAAAATATACATGATACATATTCATTGGTGACATTTAACAATATTAATGCAACTTTGAATGATTTAATGCATTTCCTTATAGTTACAACACCATTTGGACTAAATGTTGGCAAATATTTCTCAAGATTATGGGGGAGATCATGTACTAGACCTGGTACATTAATGGAAGAATAACCTAACCACATCATACCTTAATGAAGTTCAAATGTAAGAGTACCTTAGAGTGGTGAAGTTAGTAGATAATTTGAACATATACGCCTACCTTTATCTTACCTAGATTTCTTGTGGGTCTCTAGTTCAATCAGAGGCTCCCTTTTTTCTGAATGTGACCTTGTTTTGATTTTAGGTAATTCCATCTTGAGAACTTTGAATTTTTCTTGAAATATAATGTGTCAAGTTAATATCTTCAAATAACCAAGGTTAAAATTGCACATTAAGCTAATTTTTCAAATATTCATGTAAAGAACAAAAGAGGACTAATATCTTCAACTAAACTAGCTCAAAGATATGTCCAAATTTGTAAATGTAAATTATATTTACAACTCTAAGCATAAATGATCTCAAATTTGCAAAGGATCTATGAATATTTAACCAAAATATCTATTACTAACCTTGAACCTATTGAATTAGCAAAGTTAAATCCATTTTCACCTTAATCATGTGTATATTTTCAAAGAACATTGATCTTTGTTTAATAAAAGCACAAAGATGGGTCTAGAACTACAAAGATCACCAATATTTACACAAATATATTAAAATAAACACAATTATACAAAGAATAGCATGATATTTGATAAAAATACACCAAAACTAGCAAAGATCATACAAACTTACAAGGATTTGTGGCCCTCCTTCTAGTGCTAGTTGAGCTTCACCTATTTATGCTTCTAAGTGTATCAAAGGTGCTCTTAGTGTTTAAATAAAATGTATCATTTTAAAATTTAAATAATTCAAAGCATGAGTTGTAGGTTGTGGTGATCTAGTCACTTGTGGTCAAATAGCAGTAGAATAAACAAACCAATCCACAATATATATAAATCTTGGTGGTTAGGAGTTAGCTTGGTCCTCAATAATCATTACACAAGATGTAGTAATCTATACTAATATCATTGGGTTATGATCAAATCCTAATCCAAGATTTTTCTATAATTAATATTCATAATGATTTGAATCTATAGTGATATTGTTAAAAAGGGAGAAAAATAATGGTAGGGAAGAAAAAAAACAAGCTATTGATGTTTACCTCAAACATCATGAATACGTTTAATTTTCAATTAGACATACATATAACCAATGTGTAGAATGAAATATCATACACCCAAATCTTACCACACACTAGTCAAATATCTAAGGATATTTTGAAGAAATATAAGTAAGAACTAGCTCTACTTTAAATATTTACTACTGCAATCAAATAACATATGAGCATCCTTATGCAGAGTAAATAAAATAAAGTAAACCTAAGGAAATTAAACTATTCTAGCATTTTCATAAATTAGCAACCCTGTATGAAAGACACATGTCCAAAACTATTAAAAATCATTCAAATTTGAGATTTAGAAGAGACAATTGAGAGAGAAGCTAAATAATAATTCACATTAGTAAATAAGAGACAATCTTCCTAGAATTCTCTGCTTATATTAATTTCTTCAAAGTTTACACTAGTTTATTGCTCAAAAACTCCCTCTCTCTTTTTTTGTAAATGAAAATGCTCATTTTATAGGCTTCAAGGAAGCATGCTAGTTTGTTTCCTCAAAATAAAATGTAAAGGATACTTGTCCTTTATACCAAGTTTTTAAAAATACACTAAACTTTCTAAATTGGGTTGACGTTTAGGCAATGTTCTAGAAAAATGCACATGCCTTGTCAAATAATATTCCAATTCCAAAATTTAAAATGTTTTCTTTAAAAATAATATCTTTAAATAGTTGGTCAAACCTATGTTGATGATTACCTTTGGCTCTGTTGAAGTAACTACATTGCCTTTTGATGTAGCTCATCAATTAACTTCAAGTTGATGGTTGGCTCAAGGAGGAGTTCATCTTCTTGATCTACCAAAGCATCCAGGTCTCTATCATTTCTTTCCAAAGCCTCTTTAATTCTTTTCACCTTGAATATATTATTTTCTATAGTTAGGATCATATCCATTTTTTTTCTATTATCACCTCTAGACTTGCCTTGGATCTTATTTCTTACCTCCTACATGACTAAGGTGACTGTATGCTTAAATTCATCATCGGCCATGACACCCATGGAGGTGAGATTTTAAGGCTTAGTAATCATGGTTCTCAAGATTTTTTAAATTCTATCTAGTAGTTCCTTATCATCTTTGATGAGTCTCTCCAAGTATTTAGACCATGTACTCAGGCTATTGATTTTATCTAAAATAAAACCTAGGATGGTATTGAGGTGAGTAATTATAATATTCTTGAAGCCATGGACTTTATCCACTATCAAGATACCAATCAAATGCTTAATTTTAACCCTATTACCTTGCCATTAGGTGACTAAACCCTTGATTATTGTATCTTGTAGATACAATGCACTTTGTTTTAGCTTTATTGACTTCAAAGAGTCAGACATGTCATGGAATAATTTCTCAAACATTCTAATTATGGAGTCAAGAACTGATAAAATTGCCTACTTCTCCAAACCCTCATTCTTCTTCTAAAGGTTCTTTATTTGTTAGTGTAGGCCTTTGATGCCAGTTTGCAATTGGGCACTTTGAGCTTCTCCTAAACCAAGTATATCCTCTTTATAAATGAGGTCTTCCCTGGGTCTTTGACCTCAAATCAAGGTCAAAACAAAAAATGGCTCTTGCTTCTAAAATGTAAACTCTTCTCCACCAACCATATCTCTCTTTATTTTTCCTCTTTCTAATCTAGTAGTGGTTGGGTCAAATTGGACATTGACTAAAGAGTGTGTCATTTTTGGTGGCTCAAGGGATTTAATTTGGGTGCTACCTAAAGATCAATGCGAAGCCACTTGTCTTTCCTACTCTTTCTATTATAGAGATACTATACAAGGCTTAAGTTACTCATGAATTATGATGTTTCTCTTGACCCATTGATGTTTTAGCATTGGGATCTTTTGTATCTTTCCATATACTACCCATTCAAGAATGGTTGGGCCATTAATTGGATTCTCATCATTGAACATATTAACTTTTCTCAAAGGGTGAGTGACGGTTATTTTAGGATTCATGGTTCCTAAAGGGAAAAATTTTAACTCAACCTTTATCTTTTGATGGGAAATAATTAGAACTAAGTCCAAATCTATCTCCTTCCCTTTCCCTATTTCTATTTTTATTTCCTCAACTTGGGGTTGAGGTTCTTTTCCTTGAGCATCTTATTCATCTAACCCATATTCACTGACCAATGCCTCCAAGGCATATTCCATAATCTCACCAAGATGTAATTCTATCATATCAATGTATTCAATCAAATATTATAGCTTATTTGGCTAGATAGAAGAGGTTTCCCCCTCACCAAGTCTTTCTATAAGCTTCTCTTTTCTTGCACCTTTGTCAATAGGTACTTCTGGACTTTATGGAATTGGTGACTCTAGTTATTTTAGATGAGGCATATTAGATGGTCCTTGTATGAAATGGTACTACAAATTATTCATCTACCATACTTCACCAGTTACATTCTCATCTCTTTTTAACCTAGCCTCAAGCTTGTTGTGCTTCTTCAATATTTCCAAGACCTCTAAAAATGAACATGCCCAGATATACATGGTTTCATGGACACCGAGTTAATGTTCATATTTCATGTTTATTTTCTTGGCCTTAAATTATTCATAACATTATCTTGGGGGTCCCACTGCCTTAACTCATCAAGATGTAAGTCAAATGAATCCATGTGCCTAGAGATGGTTTCCACACTATCCCAATTTTAAAATACTATTATACTAATAGTTAAAGGAAAAGGATGGATTATCCCCTTCCTCTTCTATTTACATACACTATCATATCCATGGAACAAATGGTAGGTAATCTCTTGCTCAGCCAACTTGGTGGGCACATAGATTGGCAACTTGAGGTGCTGACATAAGGTTTTATCTATCATGAGTATAGTGTAGTTGAGATATAACCAAAGGTCTCCAATGAGATCCATGTAATTTTTTATTGAGGGACTTACCCTCATCTTGGGTATCCCTTTAATAACCTCAAATAAGGATGGATACACACAATCACAAATAAATTGTATATTGTCCCTGTACTTAAATATGTATAGTTTAGAGTAATAATAGGAGACTATATATTTTCCCTCAAGTGACCAATTTTTGATGTTAGGGATGGTTGAGGTATCTAACATGGCATCTAATAAGTAAGAAATCATAAATAAGTGGTTGTCATTCCTCTTCTTTATATATATATATATATATATATATATATATATATATATATATATATATATATATATATATATATATATATATATATATATAAAATCTTAGGTAGACATTGATCAATTATCCAATAGGAAGGGTGAGTCTTTTTTCAACCATGAAATATGTGTAAGGGACCCATAGATTATTGACATCAGTGGTGGAAGGGGCCCTAGATAGTCTATTTATCAAATTCATAATCATTATAATCCCTATCCTAAATTTGGTGATAAGGATTTTTCTTATGGGGTTAAAAACTACTTGGGCTCCTAAATATAACCATAGGACTAGAGTGGTTTTTATGTCATTTTGGTTTAACCATTGCTTAATTATGGGTAAATACACTTGAGGGATGAGAAGATTGTAGTATCTTTAAAATTCCATAGGAGAAATGTAAACAACCTTCTTAAAATTACATTAATGAATAATCATATCCTAATCAAGTCTATAATCCTTAAAAATAGGAGCAATAACATCAATATAATAGAGTACCTCAAGTTTTGTTGTCACATGGTAGAGACTAGCCATCTAGATAGAGACATGTCATAGTACCTCTAGCAAACTATGGCAATATTTTTGTCCTCTTTGATGATTACTTGTAACTCTTTAATTTCTTGGAAGAGATTTGACCAATTATTGTTCTTGGTATTCAACACTACTACATCTAATACAATATCCTTGAAGATTCTTCTATCCACATATGAGGTTAAGTATAACTATTTGTCTTATCTATTATATTACTTTTGTTCTACCATGCCTACTCACTAGTGGTCTACAATTGACTTACAATATAATTTTCTCTTGTTTATATGGTAATTAAATTCTTCTTAGCTTAGTTGTGATCAAAATAGGATAAAATTAGGGATCTTATAGGTGTTAAGGCTTCTTATATGTCATTTCTAGATTTAATGGTAGCATCTATTAACATTTATGTGAATTTGGTGTCAATATCTGATTAAGAAAAACACCTTTATACCTTTACCTTTTTGATCCCACAAAATCTTGGGTTTTATGCACTTCTGCTTAGGTGGTATCAATGTGGCAGCTCTATGGGATGTAGCTGGCATTTTTGTGGCATTTGGTTCATAAATTATTTGAAACTTTATTGTTGCCTTGTAAAATTTGTCTTTGATCTCACTCCATCAAATTGATCTATATAGATCATTGATCTCAATCCTATTAGTCACACATCATTATTTCTTCTTCATATTAAGCTCTATAGTTATGCCACTTGGAAATCCTGTGGGCTTCCTAATCTTTGTGCCTTTGTTAGTCTCATGGTTAGTGCACATGTGCCACATGGTGGTCCCATGGTCCTTTGTGGATTCTACTTAATAATCCATAGTGATCTCACTTAATCTGATCATGTTGGTCTAAATTCACATGGGTCATAGATCTTGGAAAGATGCACAAAATTTAATTTAGCCTAGGATTAATCAAATAACCTAGGTTAAATACTTTCATATAAGTTTTTATTTCATGTTAACAAACATGAAATAAATCTTAAGACAAAGTATTTAGGATAAGTTTGGGTCATCACATATGGAACCTAATATATAAAGAGGACCTAGCTTAAGGTTTATTAACCTAAGTTTTGATCATATTGAAAAATATGAGGCAAACCTTGGGACAAATACTTTGGTCTAGGCTTCATATCGTAGGGTCTCACATTTTGGGAAACCTCATCAATGAGCTAATAAAACCTTTCACAAGATATGTATCTATAGAATAAATATAAGGTTTTGAACTAAGGTCTAATCTAATGTTAAGAAAAACTATTCAACCTTAGATAATATTCAAGCTAAGATTATTGTAATCATATTTACCTCCCATGTATATTTTAATCTTAAGCTGAGACACAACTTTCAATTAATATAAAAGCAGTCTTACTATGAAGCACAAAACTTCCACACATGATCAAGGTAACAACATGATAATTTATCTTAGTGGGATTGGTCCCTAAGTTTTAAATTTTACAGTCTCATAGATGTCAATGATGGCCTCATGGATGTCAATTATGGCCTTGTAGACATTAATTATGGATACATAAACATAAAAATTAAGCTCGGGTAATAAATAACAAGGTTTTAAACTTGATGGCTTAGCTCAAGCAATAAATAACTGGGTGCCCATCATAGTGTCAAATGATGGGTATGAAAACATTAACATTAATCTCAAGTAATATATTACCAAGTTTTAAATTTGACATCTTCATAGATTCCAATGATAGTATCACAAACATCAAATGATGGGCATGAGAACATCAAATTTAAATCAAGTGGAACACAATAAACCTTTAGAAAATTTGACTTATTACACATCATTTGATTAGATTATTTTGAGCAAGCATGAACTATTAATCATGGTCCTATTAATTTGTTTTTATTGGTTCATGTAGGATAAAGGTTTGGACTCATCAGGTCTATCTGATACTGTTTGATCATCTTCACCCAAATGCACATGGGTTATAGATCCTACATAAAAAGAAAAAAATTAAGTTAGGGCTTGAGGAAAATAAAACATAAGATAAAGTCTTAAGAATAAGGTCTCATTTAAGTTAATAAACATGAATGCGGCCTTAAGGCTCATATTATAGACTAATATTTGGAAAGAATGTCAGACCAAGCTAGGAGTTTAATAAAAGGGATCCGCACAGCCATTAATTTTTGACCCTATCAAAGTGAAATGGGATAAAGGATCTAAAGGAGTGAGAGGGACCATATGCATATCTTTTATATTAATTTTGGGTCATGTTGAAAAAATTGACCAAGCTCTAATATAAATATTAGTCTTAAATCCATGTACCATTTAAAATGCTCCCACTAAAATTGTTCACACCAATTTTGAATCTAGGTCTAAAATAAACTTGTGCTAGGGTTTCTAAATGAGGGTTTCAAGAAGCTTAGACGTGGATTCAACTTGACTTTTAATAAACTAGAGGCTAATAAAAAATCAAATTTAGATATAATTATGAAACCAAGGTATGATCTCATCAAGGAGAGATCCATCAAACTTGTGATCTAGAACATAGAGATACACTATTAAAAATATTAGGCAAAGCTAAAGAAAAATCATGAATAAATAAGTCCACTAAGACCAAGGGTTGGATGATATTCAAATGCAAATATTGTGCAAAGCATACCAAAGACATTTTCATTAAGCGAATTTCTAATACTAAGGTATTAATTGTACAATTTAACACATGGGTCCCCAATTTTCATAAATAAGGGGGATGTTGACCTCAACAAGATCTATTTAAAATTATTTACTAATGATTGGTGTTATTATTAGTAAAAAAATTTTAATACACTCTATATAGCATGTAGGGACTCTAAGTATTCATTGGTTACAAATATTAGTTATTCATCTATATGCCAAGAAAAATTATATCATCTTCAAGACATACTAATTTTAATTTTATTGAGTTAATGGTACCTACTATAAGGAGAGTATTTAAATAATCCTTATCCTTTGTTAGTAGAGCTATTAAAATAAGATAGTTTTCCCCTAGATCTCAATCTACTCTCCCATTTGGTAGATTCCCCACATTTATAAAAAAATATTCCCTATCCCATTCATGGACACTCATAAATCATCCCTTTGTTCCCTTTAATGGAGGTATCACATTGACACTCCCCTAGTACGAGTATATTCACATATTTGGTATTAATATCATCCCCTACATTATTAGAGAGAACTCTACTACCCTTATAGATCACAAGCAATATGTTGTGAATATTTTCTAAATCCACAATGTAGCCAAAGATAATGCCACAATGTGAATCCTTACCACTTATTTCAAAGGAAGAGTGATCTAATGGTACTAAGGTATGTAGCCTAATATTATCCAAAATTTGGATGAGCTAGGTGCTAAAATATGTAGATATTTCAAAGAGAAGAGTGACCACATGTTGATGGAAAATCTCATTACCATTAAAATATCTCTACATGATAAAAGGTTCAACTTCAACTTTAGATTCTATAAGACTTGGGATCAGATTCTAGAATCAGTAAAGCCTTCTTATAATATTACATTTTATATATTTTTTAAGAGTGTTAAATAGTGATGTGGCCATGATGATCTAATCCATGATAGGCACAATATTTCCTAATAGATATGATGTTATTGTGCATGTAGAGAATTATTTGATCTAATCATGTAAAATTACACCCATAATCTCTATACCCTTATTCCCTAATTGCCCATCTGTAATTCAACCTAATTTCCCCTCTTCTCTGACTCTATTATCCATTTTTATTACAACTATCCCACTAAATCCATTGGTTACACCTCCAAGTGAGATTCATGAAGTTAAATCATTATTTTAGAGATTTAGAAATTATTAGTACTACTCAAAATAAATAAGGCAACACTCTAAGCCTTAATAAACCTTCAACCAACCATACTAATTAAACAACCATCCCTATCAAGTCATTACACAAGCTCAAAACTAGCTCCTATATAATATACTACTTTATGCATATAATTATAAGGTTGCTAGCACTACTAGATCCCTCATGCTTTTGAAAAACATGGAAAAGGACTATGAATGTTGATTTCCTTGAAATCAACAACATAAGCAGGTTACCTACATGAATAGAGTTATAAATCAATCTTTGATGGTGCAATGTATATCATACCCTTAGAAGTAGCCAAAGGAATCAACCTCATAGAAAGAAGAAGTGTGTGAAGAGGCACAAATATAGGTAAATGAAGCCACTTTGGTAAATTTATAGGATAATGACTTCATCAACATAAATCAGATCCAAGTTCAATTTTAGCTAATAATCAAGTGAATTATAATGACAAGGATTAAAAATATGGAAATAGAGGGTGAGAAATATTCCTCAAGAGGCCAAACTTCTACCTCAAAAGTTCAACATGAAGTTTCTAAAGAGAAGGTAAATTTTCTTCCCTTCAAACTCAAACATTTTAGCTTATTTAAAATTAGAAACAACCTCAAAATAATCAGTACAATAAAGAGGAAGCTACTATCCCAAGGTTTTAGATGAAGGGGACTCAAATTTCCTTCAATATAGTGGAAGAAATGAAGAAAAAAGATTGAATGTGACTATGTGGGAGGACGTATCCATTCCTTATAAAAGGAATTTATTGTAGGAAATATTAAATATATTTCTTCCTCATGAACTAAAAAGGACATATCCATCTACTTTTACAATCCTATGTTATCCAAATGATGAAGAAATGCATAGAAGTAACAAACCACTACCATTATACATTTATCTGATTATTCAAAAACACCTTTATATGTGGCTTTATGATAGACTTGGGGGTGATTATCTCAGTGATGCCAAAGAAAATCATATAAATGATAGGTATAAATTATTATCCCATATCAAAATTCATGGTCTAATTATATAAAAAAATAATTAAAACTATGGGGATCATCAATGACTTAAGCTTCACTTTTCATGCATGTTTGAGCTTCTCCATTGCATAAGACATCATAATGATTGACTTCTCCCATACTTCACTATATGCCTTTCCCAAGATTTAACTCTAAATATGGGTGGATGCCTATCCTTATATTAGTTTCACATGCTAATTAGGACCATATATGGAACAAAGCTGACTATTAAGGTTGAATTCATTTCTAATAATCGCATAGAGCCATACTCTCCTAGTCTTATGGATATGAACTCCACTATGTCTAGCTGAGATGAGAATTTTATTTTTCATGAGAATAATATGTCTCTTGAAAGTATCCTAGATGAATCTATTTATGAATGAGTGTACATGCAATATTAGTTTAACTCATATGGTAATGAAAAATAAATATGGATAAACACATACAACATTCTTAAGAAGGACCCCTTATTTCCAAATCTCATGAAGGGATAAGAGGATATTGAAGGCATGTGGTATTTATATTTTATGGTTCATAATGTAGGAATGGCATAAGGGATAGATTGGTAATAATCTTCCCTCAAAATTATAAATACTTCCACACTTTTAGGTTGTAATTTAGCTACACAAACAATGTCATCAAACATTAAGCATTGATTCAGGGTCTCAAATTGGTGAAAAATAAATTAGTTAAAATTTTGCATGCATTTGGGGATAACACACTAATTGTAAACTAGGTTATAAAATAGAACATGTCTAAGAATAGTCTGATAAAAGCTTACAAACATAGGTATTGGGACATAATTGATGAGTTTAATGCTTTCAGCATCTGATCCATACCAAAGGTGTAGAATGATGATGTTGACATTCTCACAACTATTGGTACATATTATGACCTCCCACATGATATAAAGAATGTTTCCAAGTATCTCATAAATATTATGGCTAGACTAGTAGTCCTAGACAACACAAGTAATTGGAAGGTGTTGGAAAAAGATGAATAAACCATTAACTTCATTCTATGGGATACAAATTACCCTTATCTATATGGATACAAATTACCTATTCTATATGGCCTAACTTTCTTGTAAAACATGTTATAGGACATTCATAAAACCCTTGGGACATCTAGTTTTACATTTTAGTGAACTTGGTCGCAAAACCCAGTCAACATCCTTAGAGGTGGTTGTAAAATTCATCTAGCCATATATAAATTCAAACCTATATTTTAAGCTACATTAAACGTTTAAGGACTTCAAAATGGGTTCCATTATGTGATTTAACACCTCAAAATGGCTCTTCCAACTCTTTGTCAAGTCACCTATAGATGGTGATTTTTAGGTCTGTAAACAATATATGCAATTATGAACAATGTGCATCATTTTTACCATTTATTGAGTTATCAATCAAAATTAATCTCCCAAATTCATTCATCATGTCTCAAAGATATTGACACCACTAATAAAACTCCTATCATAGCATGGTGTCATCAATGAAGGCTGTAGGTGCATGGTGAACTGTATATGGGTAGTGATGATGAATTTGTAAATGTATTAAAGGATTTTTCCTTAGGATAATTTTGATAAATCTCAATGAAAATATTTTATCATGACTCAAATTAAACATTTTCAATGTTTCATCAATAATTATTTCAAAATTTCAAGTAATGGAATAACCATTACCAATTCAAACTCTAAGCCTACTCAAAAAAATAGGAGCAAACCAATCATATTTTTAAACTCCCTCACACCCACCCTTGAATGTGTATAAAATGAGGAATTTATTACCTCCATACAAACCTTTCACTCACACTACCACCACTCCTCCCTCATGGTATAATCCCAATAAATTCTATTGGCTCCACACTGATATTTGTCATCTCATGAAAAATCTCTTGCTCTTACAAAATTTAAGATTTAATTAATGTTAGTATATGTTTTTAACCATGATTTTATGATAAAGTCTATTCATTCATACTAACTTAAAGGTTCTCCTTATCATTTTAAGTTCCTCATGAAAAAAATTCAAGACATTGAATCACCCCCATATAATGACCATATGTTACTTATATTACCTTATAACAATCCTCCACCCATAGAAGTTCACACTATTGAAAAAATATCTTCTACCATAAAATCCACCATATAATTTATTTTAGATATTATGATTAATGATGAAATTTGTTTTTGAGCTGATGATCCACCACTCTTTATCAAAATCATAATAACCAATATTGGTGGATGAAGGTTCGTGAATTATTTTTACCTTTCTTTGGATCATCCAGTAAATTATATAATCTAAATAAAAAATTAAACAAACTCACCTTCCTTGTCATGTATTTGATAAAACCAACCAAAAATCAATTAATTGTCTTTGACTTACCCTCATAATTAGATCCAAAATAATTCACACCAAACTCATGGTCCTTGATATTCCTATATCTTATACTATTATTTTGGGACATCCATGGACTTATTTTATGAGTCTATTGCATATTATAGTATCTAATACATCAAGTTTATTCATCATGTAAACAATTATAAACATGAAGCAGACCCAAACCCTTTGAGAATTCAACTTCTAAATTTTAAATCTCAAAATTGCATTCCTACAATTTCTCATATTAAGAGTCCTCCTTCACCTGAGTTCATCAAAATGAATTTATATTTACATGTCACTCTTGTAAAATTTGATGATGATGAACCTAATTAATTATGGAGTATTTTCAATACCTCTTGATTACCTCTTTATATTGTATAATGTCTTCCTAATTATCTACCTATATGAAATTGGACCATTCCTTTAATTGATGATATTTATGATAGTCATCCCCCATGTAATGCATATGAATACTCTTACATATAATATGACTTCACTTTTAATGAATACATGGTATCAAAACTCTTTCAATTACCTTTAGCCATGTCTCATCATACTTTCAACAAAATAGGTGTGTTTACTACCAATATCCCTACTAAAAGTGATACACATGTTATTTCTCCCTCTTATGATGATGCCTACATTATGTCTCAAGCCCAATCATGATTATTGTATGTAACTCATTACCAAAATATTTTAACTAAAAATACATGCCTTGACCTATGATGTCAATTTCATTCATATTTCATCTAATATTTAATCATACCCTTAAAGTTATGTACTTCCTACTAATCCACCTTTAAAAGATACACCATGGGTTGTTGAATATATGTTTAAAAATATAACATGTAACATTATTTATCAACTCAATAATATTCAATACCGTTCTTTTTATATAAAAAGTATTCATCAAATTGATAATGTTCACATTGCTCCTCATCTCTTTGACTATGTCGACCAATCTGACATAGTTTAATCATTCATCTCCAACTAAATTAGCCATGACCAACACTTGGTTTATATAATTATTTTTGATTCATCAATCCTTGTAGCCTCTCTTAAGCCATTTGATAAAACCAATCTTATTATGGTTATTTATCATCATGTGAAACTTGTTTCTAAAACCATTATACCTGAATATAATAATCAATCTGATATAATAAATACATAATCTCTATATTTTAATCAACATTTTGAAATTACCTTAGATATTAAGGCTATTAATGTAATACAAATAAATTTTAGGTTCTATAGACAAGGTAATCAAATCATTGATTTTGAAATAGATGTTAAATACTATGGATCTTTACCAGCACTTCATAGTGGTGAATCTAAACTAGAACTAATCCATTATCATGAGCCTCAACTTCCTTGCAAACATCAAAATCTTGGCCATTTTTTTTATAAAAGGCTCCTTCCTTCAATAATTTTGTCACTAGTATTGATCTCAAAAAACATCCTATATCTACATTTCCTTTATCCCCATACCACTTCCATGATGGAAATGTCATGCTCATTGAAGATACTATTGCAATAAAATATGGTACCATTGACACTCTTTGACCTATTCTTGCTTCTAAATAAATTTGTCTAAAAGAACATGATAACTATAGTCCTTTTTTTTAAATAACATGAATTTTTTGTTTGTTCTTATGAATACATGTCTGATATTGATCATACTCTTGTGGTTCATAACATCATCACCTCTCTTGATGCTAAACCCATACATCAAATACAATGTAAAATCCATTTTAATATTTTTGCCTTATGTCACAAATAAATTATCAATATTATCAATTCTAAATTCATTAAACCATTATAATGTGTTTCCAACATTGTTTATGTTCATAAGAAAGTCACTATGGTCATTTTCATATGTATATATTTTTGTAATAATAACTTATCACATCCTAAGGACAACTTTATTTTAACATCAACTGATGCCATTATTTATTTTACAGTTAAATACAAAATTTTATCTCTTATGGATGGTTTTTTAGGCTACAATCTTATTCACATTGCTTCTGAATATCAACATAAAACTACTTCACCATTGAATGGGGAATTTATTATTATGTTAAAATTCCACTTCACCTAAAAAATGTTATAGATACCTATCAATGTGTAATGACCCATATTTTTCATGACTTTATTTATAAAATAGTTGAAACCTATGTGGATTATCTTATTTCCAAATCCAATCATTGCAAAAATAATCCTCATGATCTTTTAGTTATATTTTATTGACTTATCAAGTACAAAGTTAGACTTAATCCTCACAAATGTGTATTTAATGTTACTTATATAAAAAATATTAATATTTTTAGTCTCCATTATATGGATTGATGTGTATCCCACTAAAATAAAATCTACAATAAACATGTGTATCCCTCATTCCATTTTATACATACGAACATATCTTGGTAAACTCAAGGTAATTCAATGATTTGTCCTTGAGATGGCTTACTTCATCTATTTGATAAATTAACTCCTTAATAAAGGCATGTATCTTGAATGGACTCATGCATGTGAAAAATATTTTATAAAATTAAGGAATCATTACTTCATCTTCCTACTTTTTGCCCACATTATAATGATCACCCCTTATATTGTATACCTCATCTACCCCCATATCAGTTGGGGAAATACTTGATAAATAAGATAAAATAGGATAAGAATATTATATATATTACATTAGTTATATTTAATATATTATGAATCATGTTATACAAAAATCTAATGTGATTACCTTGTTATCTATTTTACTGCCAAATATTTCACACATTATTTGCTCTACCAAACTACTTATGTTATTATATATTTAGATTGTTGTGCCATTTATTTCCCAAAGCTTTCTTACCTAGAGATAGAATTTTCAAATGGATGATTATTTTAATGAATATGAATTAAAAATTATTACATAAAAATAGTTAAAGGCCAAGTGATTTTTGATCAAATTGTTTCCACTATTATCCCAACTATTAATCACCTTCCAAACACTTTTCCTAATGATTTATATTAAAGGTCTAATTCAAGTTATTTCACTTAAATACTATTTTCATAACTTTACCATTGCTGCACAAAAATTGGAAGAACCTGATACTTCTATTTCTAAATCCAAATCCAAAATCCTCACTGACTAACTACTTGAAGTTACAATTTATTTACAAGAAAAAACTTAAACACTTGATTCTGATGGTGTCAAATGTCTTCAAGGATCTGGGGAAAGTTATGTCTTAGCCAACCCACATGGTAAAAACATACCAATATATTTTTGGTTAAACATTGAAGTCATTAATAACATGGCTAAATATGAATCTCTCATATTAGGGATGCAAGCATCCATCAATTTATATATCTTAGGATATTCATAACTCATATGTCATCAAATTAGTGGTGATTATCAATGAAAAAGTTAAAATATTATCACATACCATAAACTTGATACCAATCATGCCAAATAATTTCCATCATTTACTATTGAAGTAATCTAACAAGAGTAAAGTTATATAGATGATTCTCTTGCTTCATCATCCTCTCTCATTAACCCTCATCAAGCACTTCATGATTTTAATTTCTCATTCATATTATAAAATCATCATATAATGTATAATCCAAGAATAATTATCTTATTTTGCACATTGTGGTTGTCACTACTCTCCAAAGCCTATGGTACAAGCACATCATAAAATTAATTGAGTATCATACTTATCCTCTAGAAATTGATTCATGTTAGAATACCATAATTTGAAAGCAAGCCTATAAATATGTCCTTCACTATAACATCATGCATTATCATAATATCAATGGTACCTTTCTCCATTGCATTACTAAATATGAGTTTATTGCTCTTCTATAAAAATAACATGGGGTTATTTGTGGTGGTCACTATAGTGGACATGCTATAGCCCACAAATGCCTATACATGGGATACTTCTAGCCTACTCATGAAAAGATGCCATTACATTCATAAAAAATTTTAATCTTTTCCAACTTCATGCTGAGTCATTCATCATCCTTTGACTAATCTTAAAACCTTGTAGTCTCCTTGGCCATTTTCTATGTGTTGATTAGATATTATTGGTAATTTACCTAGATCTTAATATGACCATGTCTTCATCATTATTGTAATTGAATATTTTACTAAGTGGGTTTAAGCCATACCTATTGTAAATGTTATTGGCATCACCATTTCAAAATTAATTCTTAATCAAATAATATATTATTTCTAGATTATTCACACTATCATTTTCTATAATGGTGGGAACTTCAAAAATAAAGACAGGAAACAACTATGTGAAAAATTCAAAATTACACAAATTTTCCATGTCATATCACCATTAGTGTAACATTCAAGTGAAATACACTAATAAAATTATAAATAAAAATTTCAAAAGACTATTAAATATTCTCTCTCTAACTGACACCTCAAAATTTATCCTACACCTTAGGCTTACTACACTAGCATTTGTATTGCCACTGGGACAACTCCCTTATCATTAATATATGGTTCCAAAGTTGTCCTAACTTTATAAGTTGAGTTCATTATGCATTTATCTTCATGGCATCATTCTCAATGAAGAACTTTGTGAAGCCTATATGTATTCCTAATATTTTATTGATGAGTGACATATGTGTTCATTACAACATAACCACCAATACAAAACTTGCATTGCTAAACAACATAAAAAGGTCAAATTATGCACTTATAATGTTGGCTAATTATTTCTCAAATTATATTACACTCATAATAAATAAGTAAAATATACTCTAAAATAGTGGGGTCCTTACCTAATTAAAGACATTCTTGGACCTAGTACATACATATTACAAACTAAAAAAGGAAATGTGTTTAAATAACTAGTCAATACTCAAATTTTAAATAAATATTGTTATTAATTACATGTTATTTATGTATTTATCTTCTAGTATGATTTACTTACATGTCAATACATAGTTTTGTATATAATTCTAAAGCTAACATTTCTTATAGATATTACTTATACTTTCTATTATACAACATAACATAATATTTATTTATTTTTACACTTGTAAGTTTTATCTCTTTACACATTAACCTCCATCCCTAGTTATTATTCTTTTTCATTTTTACCACTATAGACACTATTTATGAATCATATATCATCTATCTTGTACACTTGTAAAATACATATAATGGATGTAACTTCATCTTATAGACATTTATTAATAACAAAAGGCTTGAATACACTCTCTCTTTATGCATATTAATTATCTCTTAGTCTGAACAATATTATTATAATGAATCAGACTTTTTAACATGCTTAGAATGTTATAAACCTACTTATCATCTATCTCTACAAGTTTTGGACCTATGGTTCTTTATTAGCTACCAATATACTTATGTCTTAGTTAGACACCTACCTCAGCATAAGTGTCTAGTACCCTAAAGTCATCCAATTTATAAATGAGTTATATTCTTATTGTCAACTTAAGTGATTTAATGTGATGTGTGTGTGTGTGTGTGTGTGTGTGTGTGTGTGTGTGTGTGTGTGTGTGTGTGTGTGTGTGTGTTAATATATATGTATGTGTGTGTGTGTTAATATATATGTATGTATGTATGTATATATATATATATACATACATGCATACATACATACATATATATATATATATATATATATAATAATTATACATACATACATACATACATATATATATATATATATATATATATATAAGATCAACCCTCATTCATTCTTAACCTAACACAAACCAAACAAATCACAAGGAAATTTACCAAATACATTCAATCAAGCATTCAAATGATCAAAGCTTCCCTATTTTATCCTATTTACATATCAGTCATATGGATAACACATATAAAGGTCTCAAGTACTAAAGGATCACTCCATGAGCCAGAATGTTTAAGTTACAAGTTAAGTCACTTTATGTACTTATCAAATATTGCATCTTTGTACAAACACAAGCTAACACATAAAGGAGAACTACATAAGTTTGAGGCCCTCTTCATATTATTAGACATGTAGTAAATTCTCATTGATATAGGAGTATTTGGGATAGCTTAACATCATGTGACCAGTTACCCATTTTTTCCATATCCACTATGGAGATGAAAAGCTAGGGTTTTACTATTTGAAAAATAGCAACATGTTATCCATGACCTAGATATAAGTACACTAAAATGAAGGTGAAATACAACCTAGAATCATGTTGGTGGTCACATATAGTTTTAGTATTCTATATCTAAGTTAGATAAAAGTGTAGATGTAATTGTCCCAAGTCAATGTAAGTGTCTATGGTTATAGAGGTATAATTTATAGAATCAAATGATTGATCTAGAGTATAGATCCAATATAATTTATTCATTTTCTGGATCTAGATCTATATTAACATTAAAACTATTAAAATATATTTTTTTAATTATCATTTTAATATATATCATATATGTACTTTCTATTTGTAGTATATCTCAATGTAATAAATTTAGTATATGTTCATTTGAGTTTGTAAATTAATTGGCCTACTTTAGAGATAGTCTACCATCCTTATCACCTAGGCTATCTTTAACCCATTTAAACATATATTCCCTAATATATATTTTAGGTATTAAAATTTGGTAAACATGATCTATACAAATGCAACATCTTTTAGGGAATTATAGAAGCTTCCCAATTTTTCTCTTTTATAATTTTCTTAAATTTGTTCCAAAAATTAGTTTGTTTTCAAAATCTAAAGATTACACAAAAATAATGGATTATTCCCTATGTTTCATGTGTCTCTCTTATCATGTCCTCATTTTAATATTTATAGCATTTAAAATGGACAAAGTGGGGTCTCTTCCCTTTTCTAACCCTGAGGAAGGTGAGAACTACCATCCCTCTTACTAGGTCCATATTATCACTTATTCAAGGGGAAAAGTGGCCCATTTTTAAATGCATAGATAAGGTAATAAACAAATCCTTCCTAAATCCATAGATTGTGTGTGTGTGTGTGTGTGTGCATGTGTGCATACGTGTGTGCATGTGTGTGTGTGCACGTGCATGCATGCACACGTGTGTGTGTGTGTGTGTGTGTGTGTGTGTGTGTGTGTGTGTGTGTGTGTGTGTGTGTGTGTGTGTGTGTGTGTGTGTGTGTGTGTGTGTGTGTGTGTGTGCATATTTAATTGAAATCATTATCAAAGCTCTCAAATTGGGCTCAAGCAATGTGAAGGTGTGTTATATAGACCCAGGTAGGCATTTTTTTCATTTAAACTAGTAATTCCATTAATAAATTAAATGGGGTGAAAATGTAGACATTAATTTTGAATTATATATCACCTTAATATTCTACAATTGGAAAATACATATCATGGATGTATCTTTAACTTATATACCTTTCCCATTACTAAAAGGCTCACATATAATATCTCTATATTCATATTGATTATCTCTTAGTATGACTAATGTTATTCTAATGACTCAGACCTTCTATAATGATTATAATGTTATAAGCCTATTTATCATCTATCTTTTCAAGTTCTAGACTTATGCCTATTTTCTAGCTACCCATACACACATCCTAGTCATACACCTACCCCAACATAATTATCTAGTTCCATAAAGCCATCCAATTTTAAAATGAAATGTATTTAAATGGTTAGCCTAAGTGGTTTAATATGAATTTTATCCAAAGTTATTAATATATAAAATATCAACCATCTTCTATTCTTTACCTATCACATACCAAATAACTCACAAGTAAATTTACGAAAAGAATTAAATCAAGCACTCAGGTGAGAAAAAATTACCTATTTTATCCTATTTCCATATTAGTCATAAGGACAACACATATATAGGTCTAAAGTACTAAAGGATCACTCTATGATCCATATTTTCCAAGTTACAAGATAGGTCTCTCTATGTACATACTTATCCCATATTGCATCCTTATACACATATAAGCCAACACATAGGGGATAAATACATAAGTTTGAGACCCTCTCTAGAGTATTAGATATGTAGTAGCATTCATTGATAGAGGGGTATATGGAGTAGTTAAACATTATGTTCACACTAACCCATTTTTCCCATTTACACTTGAAGATGAAGAACTAGGGTTTTAATATTTTAAAAGGAGTGATAATCCTTTACCCAAATCTAAGTGCACCAGAGTGAAGGTGACATACAACCTAGATGCATCTATGTGGTTTCATTCAGTGTTAGTAGGTATTTCATACTATACATCTACATCTAATTTAGATATAAGCATAATTTCAACCATCCCATGTTGATGCAAGTGTTCATAGCTATATAGGTAAAATTTTCATAATTAGGTGACTAATCCAAAATTCATATCTAGTCTATTTTATTCCTATTCTAGATCCATGTTTGTATTAAAATCAGAAATAGCTAAGTATCTTCTTTTCATTATCATTGAAATATTTATAATACTTGTACTTTTTATTTTTAGCATATCTTATCATAATAAATATAGTATATATACATTTGAGTTTTAAAATTAATTTTCTTACTTTAGATATAGTATACCATCTATGTACCCTAGGATATCTCTAACCCCTTTAACCCTAGATTCCCCAATCTAGATTTTATGGCTAAACAACCATAATTTAGTTTTCCATTCTTATCAAAGTCATTGGTTTATTTATTTTCACCTTTTCACATAGTTTATACCTCTTTATTTTTAAATTTTTGAGTTTCATTGTAAGACCTAAGATAGGACTAGGTCTTCCTTATAAATCCTCATAAATTCATTTCATAAACTGATTTTGTCTTCAACCTTAGCTATGTGTCTTCCCTAAAATAAGTCAATAGTTAAGAGTTGTGTCTTCATATACTCAAAGTCTATCATATATTTTTGTTATAAAATCTATGATAGTTTATTCTCATGTTTTCACCAACATTCACCATTTCTAATGATGATGATTTATGCCTACTTATTATCTTATCATCCTCATTAAAAAAATGTGAGTTGGGGTAACCCAATTTATTTATGCTCATTTTCATACTATTTCATTAATCCATATCAATCTAGGAACAACAAGGATATATTATAGATTTAACTCTTTTCTAACAAGAAATTATATATTCTTAGACACCATAGTCTTTAGTTTCCCTTATCTAACCACCAAGTCTAATCTCTCTTGCGATAGTCATTTTTAGCACCCATGTTTGCTTTTACAAACTTTATGGAGGAGGAATCACAAAATCCAAAAGAGTAAAAATATAAATCATAAAAAAAAGGCAATGGTCAAAATGAAAACTTTATAAAAGTAAAATCACACCAAAATACATCGTCTTTATTCATTACATCTCATATTCTAGTCAAAACTCAAACAATTGGCCTCATAATAGATTAGGATAAGAGGTCTATTAGGGTGTAGTAGGCTAGTAGACTAGGATAAGAGGTTTCATAATCATATACAATCATATGTGTCCCCCTACTTTCTCTTGTAAGTACCTAATCATTTTAGTATACTAATGATTCTATAAGGGGTCTTGTGGAATGGGGAACATGTTGAGGTAAGGTAGGTCCATTTTAATTTTGATTCTTGCTAGTCTTCATGGGATGATACTTATACTTCACTAGTTATCCCACACTTTCAAGGTTTGGTAGAATTATCTAAATAACATTAATTTCAAAAGTTTCTTAGGCTTAACATCTTGATGTGGGTGTATTCTCTCAAATAAATATTATGTTTTCACTTTGGTGGCACTCTTCCCCCACCCACTATTTCATTTCCCCCATTAAAATTTAGTTTTATTTCCAAAAAATTTCCCAAACATCTACACTTCCTATAATTCATATATTTTTTTACATGTTTAGAATATGATAGTTTTAGTTTATCTATCATTAGAGTAAAAATTATATTTTTGAGTTTTTGTGAGATGTTTTCTTAGTCATTTCCTTATCCTTCTTATATTTTCATTAGTCATGTTTGGGACCTTCAATTTTTTTTCACTTTTTTCGTAGGCCATTTTGTCATTTTTATTTAATTACCTTCTATTTTTACATTATTTATTGAGTATAGATTGTTACTTCTCTGCCATCGACGTTGATTAGATTTTTATTTTTTCCATTATTTATTGAGAATGAATTGTTACTTCTCTATCAAAGATGTTGTTTACATTTCTATTTTTCCATATTTTTTGGGTATGGATTGTTATTAACCTTACATGCATGTTAATTACAATATTATTTTTCATGATTCCTTGGTTTGATATGTATCGTTACTTTTCTTGATTTGGATACATGTCTAGTCATTTAGTAACTTCGGATTTTTGGTTATCTAATTTAACCTCCTTTTTATCATTTAAATTATAATTTTTGGTTCTAACCTAGCCGTTGTCATCTTGGCTTACCAAAATTTCTAAGTAATTAAATAATTTGGAATTTTTGGTTTTTCATTTACTTTGATTCTTCTATAATTATTTGTCTTGTCTTTGGCCTTGTATCCCTAGGTTTTTCCCACCTTAGTCATTTCTTCCTCCACAATCAAGACTATAAATACAACATACATCCATTCAATGATAAAGGTAGGTCAATATATGTATATGTTATTATCATTTATTTAATTTAATTTATTTTCTAATTTATATTATAATTTTCTATGTAACAATTTCATTAGGTTATACTGGAATATAATAAAAAAATTAAATAATTACACATATTCATCTTATAGATTTCACCATATGAAATCTAATTAGAGATATTTAAATAACTACCTTAATTTAGTTAGCCATATGATTTATAACTAATACACTTAGTTAATTATCACCATGAAATGATATAACAAATCATGAATAATGTTGAATAAACCATAAATATCATATCTAAATCATCCATGAAATAGTACAAATTTAGTCATGACTAATACACCATTACAACCACTACTGTAGAAGTACAATAAATAAATATTAATTTTTTCATCAATAAATAATATCTCAAATTATAATAAATGATAAAAATCTCTATGAATCATGAGTCTCCATCACTCAAGAGTCTTCACGACTTAAGTATCAATTTATTATCTCAAGTGTAGTACTCTAGATGGGAGAGAGAGAGAGCATAATCCTAATTACTTTCCACACCAACTATATACCATAGATCCCCCACACTATCTCCCAAAAAGGAAATGTCATTCCCTTCATTGATGGGTAGATAATGGTGGTGCAATAATATAATGTGATAAACTAGAATCTGTGTGTTATAGATATCTAATACATATTGTGTATCATAAATAAATTAGTTCTAACATGATATGACAAGAATATGAAAATTATTTTAATGTATGAAATGACAATGTTTAACTATAAATAATGCTTTGGCCAAAGCTTTTAATAGTTATTGATCTCTAGGATCAGTCAATTTCATACACACTACTCAATCATATTACACCTCATCTTGCATTGATGGTGCTAATTAAACTAATGGAAGCCATTACACTACTTATTTAGTGTCATAAATGTGAGATTTGGTTAATTATATAATAATATAAAAACCAATAATTTCAAATAGAATATTCTTTATTAACAAATAAAAATATGCTAAGTACAAAAATATCATTTACATACATTTAGTCTATCAAATAGAATGTAATGAATCTAGGATCCTTTAATTTATTATAGAATAATAAATAGAATCATATATAGTCGTGAATAGAAACATACCATTCAGGTAGATTCAAATATAGAATACATGTTACTAAGTATCAGTATGTAACTTTAAAATTTATTTCATCAACTTTTCAAATATTAAACATAGCTTATTTCTTGTTCATATTTCACAATATAACAAAATACAGTCATTTAACAATTTCAAAGAATCTATAATTTTACATTTTAAATTCCTTCTATTTAATGCTTCATCTTAAACATTAAACACATAACAATCATCCATATTACCTTGTTATGTTAAATAATGGTTACAAAATTTAATAGCATGTAAGCATCTATATATGGAATACGATTTCTAATTTACTATATATTTGGTAAATCACATTTATATTTCATACATCTATGCATAGATTATAAACACACAATTTATGATTAATAATCCATTTAATAAACATTTAAAGTGTGAATAAGGTATACTTTCCTCATAATTTAGATTATAATTTATTATAATAGAATGTATTTTATCTAAAAATTCATAACCAAACAATTCATACTTTAGTGGTTCGACTAAAATATGCTCAGAATTGTAAAAGCATGACTAGTTATCAATTCGAACACAACCATAACGGCCTTACTAATTCCTTCAAAATCAAAATACATAGTCAAACTTTATATCTATGCATTGTATGCTATGTCTATAGTTTTGGCAAATACTTGAATTTTTTATACACATCCAAAACATATAAAATATAACATAATATGTTGAATATTTGACTCAATCAATTAGTAATTACATATGTATTTAGAAGATATATCATAAGAATAACCAACATGAATCTTTTAGACACCTAAAATTAGCCACCAATAACCCCTAATCAAGGTTTTAGCTAATTTCCACCCAAAATGGACAATTTGGCCTAAAAACACTAAAACATGCTAAAAGATATGAAAATGACATATTCAAGTGGCAATTTTGGCCAGGGTATCCCTAAATGGGGAAATGTAATTTATGGCTCAGTTAACTTTGATTAGATCATTCTGAGTCAAAATTCCAATTTTACACCTAGGTGCTTTGGATTGATCTTTCCTATCAAATATTCTACACAAGATGTGTGCCTTTGTTATTTGTTGTTGGTAACATCCTAAATGGGAATATGGTTCTAACACATTGGCATGGACTTCTAATTCTAATCTAGTCAAATTTTGGACTAATAACAAGGCATTTTGATCAATTTGAGTAATTTGTGCACAAGGTGCTTAATCATGCTTAAGAGATAATTAACCCAAATCAAGGCCTAATGAAAATTTTTGTAGAAACTTGTTGTATACTTATTTTTGGAAATGAATATTGAATATATGCATCATCAGGTGACCTCATTTCTTGGTAAGACATCTCTAAGCCATAAATACCACAAATATTAAGATTCATGCCCTTCATGCCTCATCAATGCCTTCCATGATGCCCTTCATGCCTCTTAATTTCCCCTTATTCCAATTTCATGATGAGGATAATTATAAACTTAATTCCAAAAATTGAATTAATCCTCAATCACACATCTTAATCTTGAGATGGACATTTTAGGTGATTCTAGACATTTCAAAAAATCTATAAATAGAGAGGCCATAAACATCATTTCTAAGTTATTTTGGTAAAAATTTATTATGCTCAGATATATTCAAATATTTGATTATGCAAAGTTATAATTCCAAATTGATTCCAAGCCAAGCCACAAGCCAAAGGTTTCAAGGAGAGATGGAGGTAGCCAAGCTTCCATTGCCAAGGACTTCTTGAGTATAATCTGAGCAAACCACTACTACAGAGGCATTTGGAGAATCCAGAGAAGGCGAAAGAATTATGATGTTTTCATTCCTTGATTTTTTAGTTTTATTTGTCATTTGATTTTGTTAACTAAGCTCTCCTTAGTATCTAGGCCTAGATATGTTATGATATTAGTGTATTTATTTCATTTTGTTTTCATTTTGGAACTAACACCATACTAACCATCCTATCTTGAGTCAAATTCCTAGATCACATAATGGCAAACCTAGTGGGACCAGATGCATCTCACACCTAAAGATCATTTTACAACTCTAAAATATTTATTTAGACATTTAAAACTCTTTTAAATTGATTTTCTGACTTTATTTTGTTGTTTTTAGTTGCCATGATTTTACATAGTAATTGATGTCAGCAAGTAATACTGACATTGGTTACATGGCTTAATCAACATCGGTTAACATTATTAACATCGATTATATCTTGATTAGCTAGATTAACTAGCGTTGATGGTAATGACTGACATTGATCACTATGTTTTTTAAAAAACATAGACCCAAGAGATGTTTTTTCAAATTTTATTGTTTCAAGCTAAGAAGAGCTTCAAAGCTAAAGGACATGCTAATAATTTTACTACAAGACCAAGTATTATATTTACTCAAAACATGTTTAAATCACCTTTGCATGATTAAAAATCAATTAGGAACCTTATTTTGGTGTTTAACAAAAGACTTAGATGTTTTGGTGAATGTTTTCAAATTTTGCAACTAAGACCAAGGGGTCAAATGAACACCACCAAATATTTCATTTTGGGTTTAAAATTGAACACACTTGATAATTTTTGTTTGCAATAGTTACTTAATCAAATTTTTGTTTGGCAAAAAGATGAATGTTGCATGTATGCTCTTCCATTTTTCCCCTATAGGGAACCCTTGGAATAAAAATCACTATTCCTATTTCAAATAGCCTAGTCCAAGGCTTAGAAGGAAAGTCATCTAAAGCACTCCCCAAAAACTCATCAAAGTTTGGGTGACCTTGAAAATGACCCTAAAGTCTTTCTAATTTCATGCTTTCTTTATTTTTATATAGCTTGGCTTATGAGGGGGACTTCATCACCTCCTAAAAGTTATTGAGGGAAGCTTTGACCCAAGGTTTCATCTCCCAATATTGAATTCATTTGGTTCCTTTGGAGTTACACATGGGACATAGTGTTACTTTAGACATCACACTACACTGAGTGAACAATAGGTTGTAGTGGTTGTAAAAAGGACTAGACCTTTTTTCAACAAGCTAAGTGATACGGACCCAAAATCCATGCTTTTATTTTGCATTGTTTGGCATGAAAGTCATTATGCAATTGATTCCCCTAGATCATTTGAAAACTTTTAAGATCTTAGAAAAATCCCCACTTGCCATAAAAGTATTATTGGTGCAAGATGTGCCTCAAGGTCCATGTCATAGTACTATCATTTGAGAGAAGTCAGGGTTGTAAAAACCCTACTATATAATGCACATTTACTTTTGGATGAACACTTGAAAACATCTCAAATGATGTATATTGATGGATTCCAACAATACCAATCAACCTTGTTAGTTTAGGATCTAATAACAATTAATTAGTTGATCTTGTCCTAGACTAATGTCTTGTTTGGAGTCAAAACTTGGTGTAAACAAAAAATCCAAACCAAAAACATAGTCCAAATTTTCCTTTGAACAAAGACGCGTTATGTTATCCACATGAGATCATCAATTTGACTTGTTCAAAAGCTTGAGTCATATCATCCACTTTGATGTATTTATGCTGCCCAATTGAGTCTAGACCTTTACGAAAGTTGTTTAAGTCCTTCACTTATAATTTAAATTTAAAATCACACCTTTACAAGTTCATACGGTTGGTGTGTAAAGTGGGTTTGATATTTGCACTAAACTTGAGGGAAATTAGTTTTAATTTATAATTTAGGTTGAAGGCCATTTAAAAACTCAAAATCATTAACATCAATTGATAGACTTAATCCATTTTATGCTAACCACTTGCACTTTGAGTCTATTCAACACAACATTTTTGAGTCAAGAAAGGTATTGTTATGCTACCAAAATTATAGGAAAACATCTTTTCCTTAGAGATTTTTTGAAACAAACCTTTATGTCAAACCTTTTTGGTAGTATATCATCATTATGCTACCCAAAACATTTTAAATATTATTTCATAGACCTTACATAGGATCCAAATTTGCTCCTATATTTTTAGACCAATCCAAGTGTACTTGTTTAAAATGCTTATACTTTTCACCTTTGTCTAGCTTGTTATACAAAAAAACCAAGTTTTATACCATTTTTTGTGAAAAAATAAACTATTTCTTAAGTGTCCTTTGTTTCATATCTTATACTTAGTTGATCAAGTTCATGTCCAAGAATCAAATGTCTAGTGTTTGTTAGAAGTGTTTCAAATCCATCAAATTAAAACTTTCATCTATTTTCAAAGTATAGCTTTTGATGACATTTGGCCAAGAGTCCTAGCACATGCCTTGTTTGAGCCTAGATTTTGATGCCTGGCCAAAATACCTAGCAACTTTTGAATTCCTAGATTAGACTAATTTGAAACACTTTGACCTTAGATTTTGGCATTTTGATTTTAAGACCATTTAATTTCTTACCTTTGTGTGAATAGTGAAACATTAGATACTTCATGCTAGCTTATTTCCTCACAAAAATTTGCATAAACCTTTTCATCCTTTTGATAAATCTAGACCAAGTTGGGACATTATCTATTTTAGACATTTTCCTTTTTAGAGTTTGTAGAACTCTTTGACCTTTTATCACAAAAGAATTGACTATTGATCCCAACATGTATTCCTACACTTGTAGTGGACTCATGTAAAATAGAGAGATTAGTAATGTGGTTACGTAGGAAGAAATGTTATAAGACCCCTATACAGATAATATCACTTATGAGATGGATTTTTATCCCTCTTATAATACTCAATTAGGGGCATAAATCCAAGATCCATTGGCCAACTATCTGGTTAACACACCACCTTACATAGAATAGGACCAAAATCAAATCATGTAATACCTAGCTACAATACCTACAGTGGATGAACTAGTACTTCAATAGTCATATTCTACTAATGCGGCTTCCACATATGATCCAATTTTGTTTAAGTGACATTTGTTAAAAAAAAAGATGAGATTTTGGTTAGAGCCATAGAGGTAGGGGCTAAGTTTTCAGTAAACTTGCCCCATGAAAATTTACCAAGTCTAGTAAGAGTGCCCCACAATATCATTTAAAATCAATAGGATAATTATATCAATCATATGGCTCTAGTCCAAACAACGTACTAAGATTCTAATATATCTAATCAAGGAAAAACATCATAGAAGAGCACTTTAACCAAATGTAGATAGCATATCAAACATATCTGAATCTAACACATGATTTCAATCAGATGAACATGGTAAGTAAGCCTCTCATTGACCTAGTTCCTTCAATGAGAGTGTTGATAGAGTTAACTAGATAAGAGAATCTAAATCCCAACCCATTTGTACAAAACTTTTCAATAGATAACTTGATGCATATTCCCATTATTGAAGAAGTGTCTTTGGCCTCTACACTAAATAGTGAGCCAAACATAGTAGATAATGTGCAAAAAATGTCCAATCTCGATCAAATTGGTACTAATGGACAAACAAATAGCCAAAAAAATGTGCCTATAGTTAATCCTATGAATAGGTCATCATACTAAGGAGTGGGATTTTCTACACCCCAACCTTAATCAATTACTTCCTCAAGTGTACAACCTATGAGAGTAGGTGATCAAACAATGGCTAATGTCATGCCTCAATGACAAAATGTGATGAACCCTACTCCTCCTCAACAAGTAGTGAGTAGTATTATAAAACAACAGGCATAATCTAGTGTATCAACATAATAGAGGACAAACACATTTCCACCTCAATCAAGGGTAACAAATGTTCCACCTCACCAAGTAATGATGAACATACCTCTTCAGTCATAAACTAATATGCCAATCCAAAACCAAGAAATGACTAGTTAACAACATGAAAATATTGGTCAATGATAGATATTAAATATACAACCCATTTTCACTTCCTCACAAGGATTCATAAAATAAGGAGGTCCCCATGTTTCTCAAGTACCTACTAGACAACCATTGGTTCAAAATGTACCACAAATCTAGAAACAAGGTCTTTGTCCACAAGTTCCCACTCAACAACATGGTTTGATTAGTTGAAAACATGTCCCTTTTCAACCATAGTAGGTATAGTATAGTTATATCCCTCCATCCCAACCACAAAATCCCCCAAGTCAAACCTTTATCACCAACCCAAACTAGAATATCGCACAACTAAGTGTTTAATTTCAAGTATATCCTAATCCATGTATGCATATTCTTGGTCCATTTCCCAACCAAGCTAATGTACCCCAATATGTATCTCCATCATACCCTAGTCAAAGTGTTCTACTTGTGACCTCGCAACCATTTATCCAAACCAATGTTTTCCCTCAAACCAATATTCCTTCTAGTTTCCTATCCCAATAATTGTAATAGATGAAGGATGCAATTACTTCCATTCAAGTTAGTAAACAAACTAAAAATTCTAACTTGGATGATGTATGTTCCTATCCATTCAACATGGAGTATTTTTAGATATCATTTCCTCTAGGATATGAACCACCCAAATTTGATAAATACAAAGGGAAAGGTGACCCTAAGGCTCATTTGACCAAATTATTTGTCGTATGTCAACAAGTGTCATAAAGCAACATATACCTTTTTCTATTATTTATAAGGAGCTTGGTTGGACAAGCTTTCAGTGGTTTTCAAAGTTACCCAAGAACTTATTAGTAGATTTTGATGATATTTCTAATAAGTTTGTACAACACTTTTCCTATAATCTTGAGCATGAGATTTCATTAGTAGACTTAACATAAGAAAAGTAAAAACTTAGTGAGATTTTTGTAAGTTATTTATAGTGACGGAGAGCCCTTGTGAGCTATTTCACCCATAGTTTACTTGATAAACAATTAACCACTGTGTTTACCAAAAATTTGCATTGTGAGATAACTTATCACTTGGAGCTACAATGTGCACATACATTCAAGGAGATGATTGATAAAGGTTTGTTGATTGAGAGGGCACTCATCAATAAATGAGTCATCAAGATTAATGCAAATAATAAAAATCAAGGTGCCAATCAAGGAAATGACCAACATCTCATCTAAGTATAAGCATCATAACTAGCATAGGTTAATAACCATGAAAGATTGAAGTAATTCAACTATAATACGAATGTTGTGGTAAATGGAGTAACTAAATCCTATCATGTGAAAATAGTGAAAACATCATCTATGCCACCTTTTTAGATTAATCCTACCTATATACCTCTCTAACCAATGTTTCAAGCATAATAACCAAAACCTACACAATAAATAGAGTAGCCTTTACCATTAAAAACTACTCCTAGAAAGATTGTGCCTGCACGTCATGTCTTTAGTGACCTATGAGAACCTATTAAGTCTATATTTAAAAAGCTTTCTACCACTAATATGATTAATTGGTCCATACCAAAGCATTATCCATAAGGCATTCCTTATCTTTATTGGTACCATGAAAATTAATTTTGTGACTATCATCAGGTCAATAGGCATAATCTACGAAGATGTGTCCAAATCAAGTATTTAATTGAGAATATGTTGGATAATAGGAAGATAAAATTAGATAATGGTGCTTCCACTTATAATCAAACTCTTGGGATCTATCAAAACCCCTTTCCTTGACATAATAATCAACAATAGCAGAATAATCAACAACAACAACAATGGCAGTGTAGTAGCCAAATCAACATTTTCAAAATCAAAGGCCAAACTGGAAGAATAAATAAAATCAATAGTAGAACCCAAAATGATATAATAATGGACAAAACCAAGGTTATAGTGATAAAAACCAACAAACCTACCATGCAATTTCACATGACTACAATAGAGTTGTAGTCATATTATAGGGGGTAGCATTAATACCATCTCCATTAATCCTAGACCAAATACTAATCATTCTAGACCATTGCTAAATAAAAACATTCAACCAAATTACATAGATAATCATTCTTTGACCTAGGAATCCATACAAGAAAACTAGAAAACTAGGACTTCCCCTTTAAACCTTATATCGACAACTTGTTATTGCCACGTGACCATATGTAAGTGCGCTATCAACTAAGACTTGTCCTTTCTAGTCACACACCACTTCCAAAATCAATTAGTAATAATGGTCTAGTATTTAATTTTGATTATGAAATCACAACTTAGAGGTCAAATATTACTATCCCAAGCTTGCAACCATCCACCACTTTACCTATCATCTAACCAACCATTCAGCCTCAGAATAAACTATTCACTACTGTATAACATAATAAGTCACCTTGATCTAGCCCAATAAGTCACATTGGACCAAAGTGATATGTCTTCCCTTGGCCCACTCCATAACAACCCATTATACATAAAAGTTTGTATTAGATGACATAAAGTGAAACATGTCCTTATAAACAATGGATCAAGACTTAACATAGTGTCTCTAAAGATCATCAATCTTCTTGGGTACATAATAGCATATTTCCAACCAAAAATAATAACCATCAAAGTTTATTATAATCAAGAAAGAAAATCACAAGGCACCATTAGTTTGCTAGTTATCATTGCACCTTTGACCCATGATACAGTTTTCCATGTGCTTGATTTTGAGTTATAATGCAATATTCTTCTAGGCAGGCCTTGGTTACATGAGATTCATGTAGTCCCATCAATGCTACACCAATGTATCAAGTTTTCCTACTCAGGGATGGAAGTGAATATTTTAGGATATTTACACCTGTATGAACACTACAAACATCTTGAGGCCAAATTTCAAAGCTATAATTATCAGTACAATATGAATCTAAGTTCCAAGTAAGATAAAGGAAAGGCTATACTTGTTGGTCCTTCAACAGATAATTACAAAGATCCTAATACCTTGGATTCCATTTCTTGCATGCCACCTCCTAAATCTTCTAATCATTTCACCATTTTAGATAAGAGATCGAGAGAGTATGTGACCCATGATACATTTCATATTTCTAATCTTCCTCATAATCTGAAAGCCTTTGGGTGACCTAAAGTCATCTTACATATGCATTGTCAACAAATAACCAAAGATAAGGGGTCTATCACATTTTTACAAGCATCTATCTAGGACTTGACCCTCTTGAAGGGGATGAATCATTGTTATACAATGACAACCAAGCTAATTGTTATAAAAATGCTAAGTATCCTATTCCCAATAGCATCATGGAGCATCACAATTGTGAAGGAAGAGACCTCAGACTAAATTATCAAGGAACCATTGAGCCAATTTCCATGACTACGTATGAAAAACCTTATAGACTAAGATTTAAACTACTTGGGGGTGACCCCACATATTATTCAAACTCCATCACCAGTGACTAGTGATGATGATGCTGACAATGAACTAGGGTCTGATCATAGCCTCACCTTTGATAGCCTAGCTAAAACCAACTTATTTTATAAAAAATATCATTTGTACCCTTACCTTAGACATGCATCACAACCCTTTTTCATTATATTATCTCCATTTGATATATTCAAACCAACAAGAATCTAGTCTGCTAATTGATGAGTTCGAAAATGATAAGGCATTTTATGATTTCTTAGGCCTTAGAGACAATGTTTCCTTAGGAGAACACAAATCAAGATTCTCAATCACATTAGATCCTACGGCCTATTTTGGAGAGTGAGTGAACACCCTTAGCCAAAAAAAAAAGTAAAAAATTGAGGTCTTAAAGTGAAAACCTCTTTCAGGCACTTTCTAACTAGGGAAAAAGTAATGATAAAGGCTAGTTTAGTGTTGACAACCTATTTCAAGCACCATTAGATGGGGGTGTTCATTATTCTTTGAATTTAGACCAAGAGGCCACCAATGATGAATGTGTCTATTGATTAGAGTTTAGATTTGAGAAATAATAAGTATTTGATCAAATTTATAAATAATTTTTTATTGTTTTTTATCACATGGTTAGATATTCCATTAGGGGATTCAAATTCATCATGCCTAGGAGAAGATGAAGAGTAAGTCCTAACAGAGGACCCTAACATGATTCAACCATTCATGTCACTATGTACTATCCTAGAAGATGGTTCAACCCTTCTAGTCAAAGATACAATAGAGGTAAATATCAAGACTCTGTCAGACTTGAAATAAATCAAATTAGGTGTATCCCTCACTGAGGAGGAACACAACATTTTTGAAACTCTATTGAGAGAGCTTGTGGATATTTTTTTATGGGCCTATTCTAACATGCCATTTTTAGATCCCACATTTGTTCTACACCACCTTATGGCTAATCTTGATGCCAAACAAGTAAAACAAAATTTACGTAAGATGCATCCTCACATTGTTGTATTAATAAATAAAGAGTTAGAAAAACTCTTAGAAAAAGGATGTAACTGATTTATTAACTACTCTGAATGGATCTCTAATGTTGTACCTATTAGTAAAAAGCCTAAAGGGATTAAAATTTATACCAATTTTCAAGACATCAACAAAGCTTATGCTAAATATTATTTTCCATTGCCTAGTATCAACATGATCATCGACTCCATGGTAGGTTATGAAATGCTTTCACTCATGGATGGCTTTTTAGGATACAACTAGATCAGAATCACACCAAAAGATCAACATAAGACATCATTCACCACTCTATGGGGAAAATTTTATTATTAGGTAATGCCATTTTACCTTAAGAATGTTGGAGCTACATATCAAATGGCCATAACTATCATATTCCATGATATGATGCATGATATTGTTGAAGATTATGTTGATGACATATTAGGAAAATCCAAAACTAAGGCTGACCATCTAGTAGTGTTGTGTAATATATTTGAGAGATTATGGTAGTATAAAGTCAAACTCAATCTAATGAAATGTGTGTTTAGTGTAAATTTATGCAAATTATTTGGATTCATCATGTCTCATAGAGGTATTGATATCGATCTAGATAATGTCCATGCTATAACTGAGATGCAACCACCAACTAATTTAAAGCAACTTTATAGTTTGTAGGGAAAGATCCAGTCAATCCGATGCTTTATCTCTCAGTTAGTAGACAAGTACCATCCATTTACACATATTTTAAAGAAAGGAATTGCATTTCATTAGGATGATCACTATCAAATAGCTTTTCAACAACTTAAAGACTATCTTGTTAATCCACCTATTTTATTACCTCCTATGCCAAGAAATCCATTTTTGTTATACCTATTAGCTACTGATCATGCTTTGGGGGCACTCTTAGCTCAGCATGATGACAAAGGAAAGGATCACATTGTGTACTACCTAAGCCATACATTGGTTACATATGAACATAACTATGCACCTATTGAAAAAGCTTGTCTAGCCATGGTCTTCATAGCTCAGAAACTATGCCATTACATGTTGAATAAAAAGACCATGGTCATTTCAAAAGTAGATCCACTCAAGTATCTACTATCTAAAATATATTTGAAAGGAAGAATGGCTAAATCGATAATGTTTCTCAGTGAGTTTGATAAGGATTATTTCAATCATAAGGGAATCAAGGGACAAGTTCTTGTAGATCAACTTGTTGAAGCACCTCTCATAGACACACAACCACTCATGTTTCAAATTCATAATGAATTCATAATGATCATCATTGATACACCCCTTGAGGAGTAGCCTTAGAAACTATATTTTGATGGTTCATTTAGTGCACGTGGATCAAGGGTAGGCCTATTTTCTATTACAACATAGGGGGATCTAATCCCTAAATAATTCAAAATCAGCTTTCCTTGTATAAACAACATGGAAAAGTATGAATCACTTGTTACATGACTTCAACAAGTAGTGTAGTGGAATATATCTCATCTCCAAGTTAATTGTGATTCTTATTTAATCATCAATTATGTCACAGATCATTTTTAGACCAAAGATGATAAGCTAGTTCCATATAAAGACATGGTTGACACTCTTAAGCAACAAATTACCAATATTTAGTTTGAGCACATACCAAGGGCTAGTAAAAAAACTATAGATTCCATGGCTACTATTGGCTCTTTGATTTAACAAATAGATAAAGCTATAGAGTATCAATTCCTGATTGAGAATTTTTTAGCACCAAATCATGAACCTTCAACCATTGCCATGATTTGTGATATTATTGGTCCTAATTCTATCTGGTACTCATACCTTTATAGATACCTTCATGACCAAGTTCTACCACCTAACCTATCTCAAAAATAAACCAAATCCTTCATTCATAAATCCACTTGTTATAATCTACTTGGGTCCACCCTTTTACTACCACAGCTTTGATGGAACTTTATTTCATTGTTTAAACTCAACAGAGTCTACATTAGTGTTAAGAGAAGTTCATGGAGCCTGTGGAGCTCATTCTAGTGAGGTAGTCCTATCCAAAAATATTTTGCATACTAGTTATTATCAGTCCAAAATGGACATAGATGCCACTACCTATGTAAAAAAGTGTGACAAACATCAATGACATATTAATCTAATTCATGCCCTAGTAAAAACTTTGAAACTAATGTTGACACCATGGCCATTTTTGACATGGGGAATTGAAATCATTGGGAAGATTGACCCCACTTTCTCTAATGACCATAAACATATACTTATCACCATCTAGTATTTTAATAAGTGAGCTGAAGCTATACCCCTCACTTATGTGACTAGAAAGCAAATTTACAAATTCATTTTCTACCACCTCATTTGTCACTAGGATATCCCCTCTGACATTATATCTGATAATGTAGGATCATTCAAGAACAAGAATGTAGACCAATTATGTACTGAATACAACATCACACAACATTTTTCTATAGCTTATTACCCTTAAGGTAATGTCCAAGCTAAGGCATCCAACAAAACAATTATCAATATTCTCAAAAAGATTGTCAATAATGCCAATCCTGATGGACACCTCCAAATATTCCCTACCCTTTGGGCATATTGTACCAATCATCATACCCCCATAGGAGTCACTCCATATCATTTGTTTATGGTATGAAATCCCTCCTTCCCATTAAGCTTAAATTACCTTCACTATGCATCTCTTTCAAGCATGTCATAGATGATCATGACTATCAAGTAGCTCACTTGCAAGAGCTAGACCTACTTGATGAGGTATGCATAGTTTCACTCAATAATATTCAAGCATATCAGAAACAAATCAAAGATCACTATTTTTAGTGATTTAAGTATAGAACATTTGAAATTGGTGATCTTATTATTAAATAAAACCAAAATAATAGCATGGCTAATAAAAATCATAAATAGAAATTCAAACCAAACTAGATCTAGCATTTCATCATCACTATAGATTATGGATCAGGAGCATACAGGCTCACCACACTAGATGGAGATGAAATTCTTGAGTAGTTGAATATTATTCATCTCAAGTGGTAATATGATTGAGAGCTAAGGTGTATTTTCTATAAGGACCATTTTAGTTATGCCATTTTATCACTATTATTTTTTATAAAAATACCATTGCTATCTATCTCTTCACCATATCCACTTTCCACTTCCGTTCTATCAACCTAGTGTCTTCTAAAGCCTAGCCCATTTGACCTGGGTTTTTTTCATTTGTTACACAATTTCAGCATCGAGGTATCTAATCTGATCATCATTTAGTTTAAGTACTTCTGAAAAAGATTGTATTTTAAGATAGTGTGATAGAATTTTTTTCAGTTGCATCCTTCATTTGTTATTCCTTTCTTTCCACTAATATTGCTACTAATTATAACTACCTTTGGGAAAATTAGTACTATTGATCTCTATCTATGTGTCCTACTTATAACCACCTATGGGTAAACTAGGGGAAGCACTAAGCCTTGACGTACCAACTTGCCATTTCATATGCCATGTTGTTCCTTTTTACCAACTGTGCCTATTTTTTTTGAATTGGTTGTTACACTAGTTAAATTCCTCTACTATAAGGATGGAACTACAGTGACTTGAGGTCCTACTCTGGGACTATGTATGTAGCACTCAATACTTATTGAGGTCAGCTTAGTCACCCTTTCCATATGCTCTCACCATTTTATGAGTAACCTAAGCTATGCTCTCACCATTTTGAGAGAACCCTAAGCCACACTCTCATCATTTTGTGAGAAACCTAAGTTTGAATTCTCTCACCATTTTTATAGCTTAAACCATTTCATGTCTCATCATTCTTGATTGATTTTAGACACTCCAAAACAATTCCAATAACATTTTCAAAAATCATTAGAAAAGAATAAAAACATTGACCGCTTCTTTGCCTTAAGGATTCTAGTAACCCTTACAAAGTTACAAGTAAATTACTTGTCATTTAGTTTTTGTATCCTTTTTGGCCTTTTCTCTCATGCACTTTCTATTTTGAAAGACTATTCCTATTCTTCTCTCACATCCATTCTATTTGTTTTCATTAGTTACCATATTCTTCCCATTCCTTGGGAGAACTACATTTGGCCTAAAGTTTTTTACTAGATATTACATCCATAGAACTATGTAGGTAGTGTCCACTTTCCTATTGCATATAGAGATAGTTCAACCACCCACTTTCTTTTCTTCTTTTCCCCTATTATGTTCATTTGTTAGGTTATCACCTATTTTTTAGGGGCAATGTTTGCAGGGTTTCTATTGCTTTGTTTGTTTGTCTCTTTATTCTCATTTTATTTGTTTGTCTACATATTTATTTGATTTTAGCACTATTTCCTTGATTTAGTTTATGTGTTTTCATTGGGTGATTACTTGTCCAAAATTACACTTGAATCTATCCATATTCATATGTTGACATTGTCATCATGGTTTCTATCATTAGTGTATTATTTTCTATTGAGTATTAGATTATGAGAGTCAATATTTATGCATATTTTGGCAAAGTCCTCATGATGCCTACCGACACGTGATATAATAAACCACAGTTTCAAGAAGTCTATTCAATAATGGTGGTATTTATTTAGTGTTGACATCCCCATTCCATCCCAATCATATCCCAAATAGAGTAATTAACTACAAAAAAAATTAACCTTTATTAGTTCAAACAAGCATCTCCCTACTAGTATGTTGCTCCAATTCATAATTACCCTCTATGATAAGTTATCATCCTCCTCGACCAAGTTTATCATATTTGCCATAATCAAGGGCTAATGATTATAATTGCCTATGGTAAAATCATTGCAGACTATCCCACCTACATCTCTTAATGATTATAACCACCTTTGGGAAAATTGTTATGTTGACACCACTTTACTTTTTCTACCTATACAAGGTCATATTGTTATCTTGTTTATCTATCCTAACTGGAGTAGCTCCATCTTCTCAATGATTATAACCACCTTTGGGAAAATCAATGTGATATCATACCATGTTACCACTATTGAGGTACAATGCTTATAACCATCTTTAGGTAAACCATTTTATATCATCTCACTTGCATTTTCAATGATTTTAAATACTTTTTAAATATCACTGTGTTTTCACCCCATCATTTTTCCTTTCTTTAGTCCACTTGTTTCATTTATTTATTTTCAAGGGACTATTTGACAACCTACTTATCCCAGTCATTCCCTCGAGGGGGCATCATATAGTTAGTTTATCATCATTATAGATATAGGCATACATGAACTTTTCATTCTTTGAGAAGAAGTTACTATGATTATAGCTTACAATGCCTTCCCAAATAAGGGCAAACTGTAGACACCTAAAATTTGCCACCAATAACCCCCAATCAAACTTTTGGCCAATTTCCACCCAAAATGTATAATTTGGCCTAAAAAGACTAAAATGTTCTAAAAGATGTGAAACTAACATATTCAAGTGCCAATTTTGGCCAAGGTATCCCTAAATAGGGCAAAGAAATTTATGGGCCAGCTAACTTTGATTAGAACATTCTAAGTCAAAATGCCAATTTTCTAGGTGTTCTAGATTGATCTTTCCTATAAAATCTTCAACACATGAATGTGCCTTTGTTATTTATTTTTGGTAACATACTAAATGATAATAGAGTTCTAATGCATCTGACATGGACTTACAATTCTAATCTAGTCAAATTTTAGACTAATAACAAGGCATTCTGATCAATTTGAGTAATTTGTGCACAATGTGCTTAATAATACCCATGAGCTAATTAACCCAAATCAAGACCTAATCAAAGATTCCATGGAAATTTTATGAATACTTATTTTTTTAAATGAATATTAAATATCTACATCATCAAGTGACCTCATTTCTTGGGAAGACATCCCTAGGCCATAAATGGTACAAATATTAGGATTCATGCCCTTCATGCTTCATCAATGCCTTTGATGATTCCCTCCATGCCTCTTAATTTCCCCTTCTTCTAATGTCATGATGAGGATAATTATAAACTTAATTCCAAAAACTAAATTAATCCTCAACAACACATCTCAATCTTGAGATGTATGGTATGGGTTGATTCTAGACATTTTCAAAAATCTATAAATAGAGAGGCCATGAACATCATTTCTAAGCTATTTTGGTGCAAAGTTATTATGTTAAAATATCTTCAAGGATTTGATTATGCAAAGTTGTAATTCCAAATTGATTCCAAGCCAAGCCAATCCACATGCCAAAGGTGCTAAGGAGAGATGGAGGTATCCAAGCTTCCATTTCTAAGGACTTCATAAGAACAAGCCGAGCAAGCCACCATTACAAAGGCATTTGGAGCATCCAAATAAGTTGAAGGAATTATTATGTTTTCATTCCTTTATTTTTAGTTATGTTTGTCATTTGATTTTATTAACTAATCTCTCCCTTGTGTATAGGCCTAGAGATGTTATGATATTAATCTATTTATCTCATTTTATTTTCATTTTGGAACTAACACCATACTAACCATCCTCTCTTGAGTCAAATTCCTAGATCACAATCTTACAATTTCTATTTTCCCCAATCCATTTCACTATCATACTATAATACGTTATCTATAAATCCTAATGAATTTAGTTATATAATCAGTGTATATATGCAATCCATTATCTTTAAATCCCAAATACATTTCATTTAAATAGTCACTATATATAACATATATACATACATTAATTTTTTAATCGACTGCATACACAAATTCAATCATCCATAAAACTAGTCAACTCACATACTATACACAACCTTGTTAAACTCATAGTCATCATGAACATCTTGAAATTCCATGCATGCACATGCACTTGCACACACACACGCACGCACGCACGCACGCACGCACGCACACACACACACACACACACACACACACACACACACACACACACACACACACACACACACACACACACACACACACACACACACACACACACGCACACACACACACACACACACACACACACACACACACCATTAAATAATTATAAACCCTTTTTCTTTGCCTAAGGTTTTTTATCCATACCCAAAAATATAGAGTTTATTTGTGTTTGTGTGTGTGTGTGTGTGTGTGTGTGTGTACACACACACACACACACTCCATTAAATAATTATAAATCCTTTTTCTTTTCCTAAGGGTTTTTTCCATACCCAAACATACATAGAGTTTATTTAAATGGTTACCCATTTCACAAATTTGGACACAACATAAATATAATCTATCCCGTATAGGGTTTGTGTAAAAATCCTACTATCCAAAGCAAGAGGGTTCATAGCTATAGTTATTTATGAATTTCTTAGGTTATATGATGGGTTTTATGGATGGTCAAGCCATCCATAGGGCCCATAATATATCCTATCACATAGTTTGTAAACCATATTAAACTGAAGCCCTTCATTATTTTATTACTAGAATCTCCACAACAAAACATAGAAATCTTAAAACCAAATTGACCTGGTTACACAATCTCCCAAGATAATGCCACTTATTTAAGTTCCCCTTCCTTTTTTACCTCAAATTTTATCTTCCAATCCACTTTCTACAAGTCATGTCTTCCATGGTCTCTCCTTCATCATTTTATTCATCTACATGCTCATTGCATGCCATAAAACACTCCAAATAATTCTCCATGATTAACCAACTAGTAGTGAACTAGGTGTTTCCCATGCAAACCAAATAGATCTATTTCTTGGTTGGTATGTTTAACACATATTCAAATCCAAGTTAACCCTATAATCTTGAATTTTCTTCTTATTAATCATATAAACTAAATTTATATTATCACCATCAAACTATGCATGTCAACGTTGAATTCACAAAAAATCCATTGACTTAGTATAATTCAAAGGTATGTTGATTAGTCTCAAAAATGACTATGTTATCAACTATAATATTAATTCCATGTAAACATAATTACCCTTTCTAAAGTGTTTGACTTGCTAACTAGTGGTTAAATTAATAGGTAAACTAAATAACATATTAACTCTCACTTATTTGTAATAAGCACCTTGCAAACACAATGATTTTTCCTAATCATTCAACAATATAATCATTGTTTAAAATATTATAAATATTAAACCCTTGGTCATAATAAATAAAATATAATGAAATTTTCAAATAATTATATTGGTATCCTTTTGACATTATGATAAACAACTACTATAAACAATAATAATCTTTGAAATATTAATTTCACCTTAATCCTATATCAAGTAATAATGATAGAATTTGTTTATAACTTAGTATAGAAATGCATACATAACATCACATCATTAATATGATAGAGATATACCCAACAAAGTAGTGAATAAAATTAAAAAATTAATGGATTCACTCATTCAACCAAGCAATAACATCATACAAGATAAGTTATGTATAACAACCAAATTAGTGAAATCACACAACCAAATCGACACAATAATAAAAAGTAATCAAGATCACAATACAAATCATATTAACAATAATTTAAATGAAAGTAACACAAAAAATGATATATGTATCTAACTGAAACAATTAATCACAAAACATGATATACTATTATGCTGTGTGTATGGGTTTCTAGTTTCACTCTATGTCAGCTCCCAATGTTTGCATCTACAGCACCCTCTATGATGATGCTCTCCATCACACTCTAATGGATAGATTTATTCTACATATATATTACAATAATGAAATTAGTTACCCTAAAACATAAATATATCCATAAAATATTATTATATAAACTAATTAACATGATCATAATGTACATAATATAAAAGTATAGCTAACTCAAAGCTAAACAATCATGTAAACTAAGCAACATATAATTGTCCCATAATTATAAACAATAGTTAATAAACTAAAAACCATAATAATCTATAAATTAAATACGTTTTTTAATCTTAGATAGAAATTAGGATGTGACATCCTTCACCCTAAATATGGTCTTTATCTCGATGACATTTATTCAAACACAAGTTCTGAATTTAAAACATTATTTAATAGAAAAAAATATAATATGTAGAAAAAAATCAAGCAAAAAAATGTGGAAATAGCCTATAAAACTCATCATACTCCTTCTAAGTGGCATTATCTTCATGATATTGGTTACAATGGACCTTGCACTGTGACACTTCTTTATTATGCAAATTGAGTTGATGAGTGTCAATTATTTTGATTGGTTCTACCATAACCATTCTAGGTTCCAAAACTTGCAAATCATTCCAATCCAACACATGTAAAGGATCAATAATATACTTTTTAAGATAAGACACATGGAATACATTATATAAAAGAGTATATCTGGTCAAAATGAAATCCTATACCCTACAATATTGACCACTTCCAAAACCTTGAAGGGTCCCACATAACTCGGTGAAAGTTTTACACACTTCCCAAATTTAATCAAGATTTTATGGGGCTTAACCTATAGAAACACTTTATCACCTACAAAAAGCTACCTTGTTATTCTCTTCAAATTATCATAACCTTTTAGTCTATCATTGGCCTCAGCCAACCTCTACCTGATTATCCTAACTTTATCTTCCATTTGTAAAAGCATATTAGTTCTAAATACTACCTTGTCTTGTAACTTATCCTAATTGACTAGTGTTTTATACCTCCTTTCACATAATGCCTCAAATGAAGACATCTTTTATGTTAATTGGTATGATTTGTTGAAATTAAAATCAACCAATGGAAGGTACTCCTACTAATCATATTTTTGATCCATGAAATACATATGAATAAGATATTATAATACTTGGTTAACTCACACTATTTGTCCATCATTTTTTTGGGTGATAAGTAGTGATGAAATTCAAATATGTACCCAAAGATGAATTTAAAGTCAACCAAAATCTAGAATTCATCCTTGAATATCAATATAAAATTATCTTCTCTTGAAAACCATGCAATATATACACTTATTTCATGAATATCATCAAAAACATAGGTGCATCATATATCAAGTTTCTTGGTGTGAAGTGGGATACCTTGGTTAGTTTGTCAACTACAACCAAGATCATATCATGTCAGTTTCATGATAGTGAAAATCCTTAGACAAAGTCCATACAAATCACCTTCCACTTCCATTCTAGTATATCATGTGGATATATCAATTCAACTAGATGTACATGTTTATCATTCACATGTTGGCATTCCATACAATGAGATACAAAATCTGTTGCATCTCTCTTTATTCCTTTCTAGAAATAGAGTGGTCTAATCTTAGCCATGAGATTGGTTACTCTTGGATGTCTTAAATATGGGGTGTTATGTAATTATTTTAGCATTGTGCTCCTCATATTCTCTCTACCAAGCACATGCATCCTAGTATTGTATCATAAAATACCATCACTCTCTATCTTAAATTGCTTATACCTAGGATTTTGAGCATTCACAAAAAATGCTTTCCTTACCTAATCATAGAATTCATCTCCTAATGATAATTTTATTACTTGATCTCATAAATTACTCCAATAGTATCCATGACTGTTATGTACCTCTTAAAACTTAAAACATCGACTACTATATTATCCTTACCTTTGATATAATTAATATCACAATCATAATTAGATAAGAAATCTAACAATAATCTTTGATAGGCATTCAAGTTAAGTTGGGTGAAGATGTACTTGAGTCCCAAATTATAAATATTTAGCTTAAATGGTTTCCCTAATAGATAATACCTCCAAAATTTTAAAGCATGCATAATTGTCAGAAGTTCTAGGTCAAAATGGGCATAATTCACCTCATATGCCTTTTGTTTCCTAGACTCATAGGCTATCACTGAGCCATCTTATATAAGAAATACTTCAATTCCATCCATAAATGTATTGGTTATCACTAAGAATTAAACATTAAGATTGAAAACTCTTAGCATTGGTGTTGAATTAAGCCTCCTTTTCAGTTCCTGAAAGGCTATCTCACACTTATCTACCTAGACAAAACTATGATTCTTATGTTGAAGAGAGGTAATTAGATTATATATCTTATATAAATTTAGAATAAATTTCCTATAATATCCTACTAATACCATGAAACTTCTTACTTAGTTAACATTATTAGCCATTGGACACTCCATTATGGTTCTTATCTTTACTAGATCTACTAAAATTCCATCCTTGGAGATAATATGTCCCAAATACTACACTTTATTTTGGAAAATTTCACACTCAAACAACTTAACATATAAATTTTACTTTCTCAAATATTTAAAAAATAGTTCCATATGTTATAGGTGCTTTTATTCATCCTTGTAATAAATGAGCATGTCATATAGAAAGACCAAAACAAAATGATCTAGATAATCCCTAAACACATTGTTCATAAGATTCATAAATATTGCTGGAGCATTTATCAACCTAAAAGGTAATTTTGTCACCAAATATTACACACTATAGATGGTTTTTAAATCCTACTATAATATTTGGGCAATAATTGACTACCTCTAGGCTTGTGGGTTACTTATAGTAGAGTTAAACCTCTAAGTTTAAGTGTTAGCTCCCTAGATTTCTCTTTGCTTTCTTATCACCTACACTTGTTTTCTTAGATGAAAAGGGATAAAAGTAACATGAATTTAAACTAATATAACAAGGTGATACACCAAAATATCTCCACTAAACTACCATACACTTAACACTAAGAAACATGACTCATAAAACTAGTCTCAAAATCCTAAATTGCTCTAACATTAGTATTTCAAACATGGAGGTGATATGCATTGAAATAATCAAGGTGAATGAACTAGAGGTCATATTTTAGACACTAAGGATACTAATAACACTTAAATATATACAAATTAACTTAAATACACTTCATGTGACCTATTATATTATAAACCACTTGTATCAAACATGGAAGAGTTAAGAGAGAATAAGGATAGAAACTAATCACTTAACCTTTAACTATACACCACTTCACACACATAAAAAAGATATATTTTGAACTCAAAAACAGATTAAAAATATTTATTTAAAAGGTAAAATACAATATAAAACTATTCAAGCTTTTCCATACTATTTGTGGATTCTTTACAAAAGCCAAAATAGCTTACATTTATAGAGCATGTGAGAGGAAAGAGAAGAAGTGGAGCTCAGGGGTCACAAGAACAAGTTTCAAGTGATTAGGACCAGTTACATTGTAAAATAATGAAGTTGAGAGTAAACCATGGAGCTCTTCTTGGACAAGTGTCTATATTAATCATGAGAAACTCCTTAAACTGGCATAGAGACCCTTTAATTACCTTCTTGAAATTGCCTTCAGGATGAGGCATTTCTTGACTACTTGAAACTAGAATAGGAAGATTATACACATTTTTTATGTCTTAGGGATGTTATAAATAAGATATAATAGTCATTAGATGCCTACCGAATTGATATCCATCTTTTAGACATTTGTATTCACTATTTGTAATCATCTATTAACCATCTTGGCCTCATTCTTCATATTTTTCATGAAGGTGGCCTTAATTTTCTCAAAAAAATCCATGAAATATGTGTTAGGACACCTTTAAAAAGTCTATTTTCCTTCCACTCCATCATTTAGACCTTGAAAAGGTATAAAAACAAACTTCTCATCTTCTCACTAGGGAGCCACTTATCGTATTCACCATTTGTCCAAGACTGCCTGAAATGAAGTATGTGGCATATATGTTTATAGGAATAAATAAGGTTATAGGTGAGAATATGGTTTTATAATAAGTCCTTAAATACCTCATTCAATATTTTTCATCCATAAAAAGTACTTTATACTTGAAAAATAAGTCAAAACATGTTAAAAACATATTGAATTTAGCTTGTTCATACAAGTAGGGTATATAAAAATTAGGTATCCATGATCTTGAGAGAGTGTTAAACAATTAAAAATCAATTCATTTTCCAAAATACACCTTATAAATTCATATCCTTGCATATTTAATCCATCAAGTCAAAACTAGGGTTTTAGGAGGGTTTTAGAGGGTTTTGCTTCTTAGGGATGATTCAAAAAAACCAGACATTCAATCTCTAAAAAAATTCGATTGAGACCAAGTGTAGGACCTAAATAAAATTGGGTTAAAATAACCAACTTGTGTTATTATTATATAATTTTTTAGATATTATCGTCCTTAAATTTATACTTAAGGTCATAAATTATATTTTAATGGTTCCATGTTCATTTGAATCAAGCTAGAGGCCATTATAATATAGGCCTAATAGGCCTAACTATGTGTGATGGATTAATACCACCTTATAGTGGCTTCTTAGGAATTTGAGTGAATTTAAATGCTCATTAACATTCAAAAAAACTTCAATCATTATTATAAAATTCTGCAATATACTTTCATCTCATCTTTCTCTCATTCACATACCCTACCTATAGTGTTGTCTTGACTAGGAGTGCCCTCTATGTTAGAAAAAATAGAGGGAAATTCCCCTATTTCTCTATAAAAAATAAGAATATGGGAGTATTATATATATATATATATATACATATATATATTTATATATACACACACACACACACACACACACACATATATATATATCTGTATATATATATATATATGTATATATATATATATGTATATATATATATATGTATATATATATACATATATATATATATATATGTATGTATATATATATGTATGTATATATATATATGTGTGTGTATATATATATGTGTCTGTATATATATATATATATATATATATATATATGTATATATATATATATATATATATGTATATGTATATGTATATGTATATGTATATATATGTGTGTGTGTGTGTGTGTATACATGTATGTATGTATATATACATACATATGTATTATATATATAAATGTATATATAATACATATGTATGTATATATACATACATATATATATATGTATATATATACATATATGTATATATATATATGTATATATATATATATATATACATACATATGTATTATATATATATATATATGTATATATATATATATACATATATGTATATATACATACATATATATATGTATGTATATGTATCTATATGTATATATATACATATATGTATATATACATACATATATATATGTATATATATGTATGTATATATATATATATATACATACATATACATATGTATTATATATATATGTATATATATATATATATATATATATACGCATATGTATATATATATATATACAGATATATATATATATATATATATTATATATATATGTATATATATATATATACATATATATATATATGTATGTATATATACTTACATATATGTATATATACATACATACATATATGTATATATACATACATATATATATATATATATGTATGTATATATATATATATATGACCTCTTTTGATAAATTTCATGGCTATATCACTTTTTTAGGGTCCTAGAAACTAAAATTTCTCAAAACCAGCTAGTTGGTTTCTAGTCTTCTTATGCTTCATTGGGTTTGGACCGAGTTAGTCTCTTTTCACCTTATTTTTTAGGTATTAAAGTGAAAATATAGCCTTTATGATATTATTATAACCTTATATAATTAATATCATCTTTCCAAACTTATTCATACCCTATCAGACTAACTATCACACTATATACCTTCTCATTTCTTCCTAGCTTACACCCTACCAATATTGGTTGTAGGTGTGCCTAGGTTGAACATAGGGTAATAATTGTTACTCTGAACTGATAATTACTCATTTATCATTGATATTTATGTTTTTAATGAACTCATTTTATGTTTTCACCTACCTAAAAACCTTTCAAACATTGTTTTACCCTTTACTTAGGTCAAGACCGAGTATACTCCATTACATAGGCATGTAGGTGTTGACCTCTGATTATGAAGATTCTGAGTATATTCATGAATTTTCAAATCAATATATAATATTCACCATATATCCTTAATGTAATTGATACCATTGTGCACCTAGGTGAAATCCTCTCTACTTCAATAAACTTATACTTGTCTAGTACTCTATAAGGTTGATTATATATCATCATTTGCTTTTGGATACCCCTATAGGTGATGAACTATGTCAAATTACTTAATTTTAACTCCATTTCTTAATTTTTAGGATATTAGAACATTCCACACTTTAAAGTTCTTAATTCTTGTCTTGAGGTGATGCTTTCACCCCTATACCATCATTATGCTACAGTTTTATAGTATCAAAGTTCTCTTTGTTTCAAGTACCACTGAATATCTATAGTGGAAGCCTATTTTCATTGGAAAATTTCTTTAATTAGATCTTATTTTAATAAAAAAACCCATATTTCTCATGTCAATACATTAATTTAGGCTTTGGATACATGAAAGAAACCACTAGGACTGCCCATACTCAAGATAGTCCACCAAGAGATGATTTTTATATGAAAAAATACCTTATTTAGAGAAAATAAGGTAACATATCTCTCTATTTCAACTTTCCAAATCTATGATCATTGACTCAAGTTTGTCTATCATGTTATGACCTCACCATTATTGAAATTTCCTTCTCAATTATCTTAGACCTTAATAAAGGTCTCAAATTAGTTTAACCATCTTCACTTCAACACTCTCAGACATCTATGGATTGAATTTAGGCCACTATAAAAGACTATCTATATGTGATGACCAAATATATGGCTATGTTAATAATTGGTTCTCACAACCAATCACCAAACCTCTTTAAATATCTTAATATATTTGTTTACACTTTGAGGGTATCTTCACAATCATTAAAACATTCTTATTGCATCAACTTGACAGGTCAATGCTCAATGTTACTTGATTCTAAGTGACAACCACAAGAGAAAGTGATTATGTGTATATTTTAGGCCTTCTACTTCATCAAGTGATACTCATTAATACTCAACCTATAAAATAAAAACTGATCACCAAATAATTTGAGATTGGAAACAACATGTATCCTCTAATATGAGACTACTATAGAAGAGATGAACTTTGAAATTGTGAAACATAATCTGTAGACTTTCAATTTAATGCTCCTATCAATATGAGAGTGATCCTGCCTAATAATTCACACCACATGTGCAAACTATACTAAGAATTACATGATAAAGGTGTTCATTCCTCTGAGTATCATGTACACAACTTTAAGTTCACATAATAATGTAAAAAGATAAAAAAACTATGAAGGCCATGGGGATGTGCAGGAAAAAAAGAGTCACTAGCACTCTTTACAATAGTTCATGAAACTCAAGTTACCAATCTTATAATTATTTCCATGAATTTTTACTACACAAGGAGTGATACCAAACACCAATTTCACTTTATCTGACTCAACTCCTCTTGGTCCTACCAAGCTAAAATTGCTTGACCCTTTTTGCTTATCTATGAGAGCGATAGGAAAGATAGAATATTTTTTTCCATTTTTGAGATTTTCAAAGCTACTTTAGCATGGAAGTGGAATGAGGTAATCTCAATACTCACTCTTTAATTATCCATACATGCCCAATGTGTTGTACAAACTATACAATAATTGAAAACTACCACTTTCTGATTGATCTTCTTGTTTTGATGTTTCACCTATAATTTATTAGTTTTAAAATGTCTCTTATGACATACTATGACATGGGGGATGTTGAATATTCCTTTGTAACAATTTTCCTTTATGAGAAACTACACAATTTTAATAAATGACCAAAAGTGACATCTAGATGACATAAGACCAACTATATAAATGTGACAAGAGATGAAACATATATATGACCTCATTAAAGGCCATGGAACATAATTTACACCCTAGGGGACCCTTTAATAATTTTCAAATGTATAATGGGTTGACTTAATTTGAATTATGGTCAAATTAGTTGATAATTTGGTGATTTCTTAAGGATGTCAAGCCATATATTCCAAAGACCAATAGCCTTACCTATCATTGGGTTATGGATTCACCTGTAGATTATACTTGACACTAAATTACCTTTTAAACCACACCAAACAATAAAAAACAAACACACCAAAGCAAACACACTTGTGTTTTCAAGAACACTTAGGGAAAACACACACACCATAATCAAAGCACACCTATCCTAGTATGTACAAGACCTTAAACACTTTGATCTGAAGGACAATTCACCATTGCTTTAACTAGGGTTAAAGATAGTACCTCTTTCATCATTTATACTCCATGAACGTAACCCATCATGTGAAACATATTTATTAATAAACACTTGCTTATATGGGTAATCATATGATTTACCACCTTTAAATATTATTTTATTTGCAAGTGTGCCACTTGGAGATTTAAAGAATGCTCTATCTTGTCCTCTAAGACTCTTATTTGTCTTTACATCTAGCTTGAACTCTATCATGTCCAATTGGCACTCCTCAAACTAATACTTAGGAGTGATCAAAGCTACCTAAACTTTACTCTCTTCTAGGACATGATGTACTTAATGTTTAGATCCATTAAGCTTGTCTTCTTTCTACTCTAACACATATGAAAGTGATTCAACCTCATGTTGAGGTTTGGACTACTATTCAAATAGTTAACTTCCTATTTTGGTTTCATTTTAATCCTATATGACTATAAACTCTTTGATAATAGCTTGACATTCATCCTTATGCTTGATAAAACACTCTCTTTCATGATTGATAAGATAATCAACAACTTTACTATCAGATTCATGAATTTTTGGAAGGGGATTAGACTTACTCAGCTTCTTAAACTCTTGAACTATAACATTAAACTATCACTATAGATCAACTTTCTCTTTGTGTGTATCATGTTCATGGACTACTCCATCTTGTGTAGGTAGAATTACATTATCTTCATGATTATCCAAATCTACCATGATTTAAATAACATCATCATGATTCAAATGAATGAGTTAATTACCATCAATAGCTTATGGTAAAGATTTTTCAATGATTACCTCAGAATGTTCCTCATCTTCCATATGGATGATGTATGTGCCAAGATTAGTCTATTCAAATAAAGTGTATGGATCATGTCCATAAGTGTCTACACCACACTCATCTAGGAAAAGGTTAAATATACCTTCAATCTTCGAGGATGCTCCATAATCCATAGCATACTCCTCTTTATCATTGATTATGCAATTGAGATTATAAATTTCTTCCACATAGGGTTCAATATGAAACATAGACCAATGGATAAGTTATAATGGTTACCTTTACTATATACCTTGTCTTAAAGGCTAAGAAACACTAGTTGGATAAGAGATATCCTCCTATATTAGCTATGAAATCCATTGAAAAGTAGATAGTCAAGTGAGTAGGTAAGTTAATCATGATTATATCTTGAAGAATAGGGAAGCTTGGATAATCATGAATGAAAAATGTCAACCCTTTGACATGCCCCACTAACTTATTTAGTGTTCCACCAAGTTTAAACTCCCTTACTAAATGTTTCATATTTTAAACCTAACTTATCTACCATAAGCTTGGGCATAACTAAGGTAATAGCCCCACTATCCATAATGTAATTGTGACCAAGTTTGTCTCCAACAATGATAATGAGGTATAAGGGTGGAGGATTTTAATATTTATAAGAGAGTTCAACAATGTCAATAGGATCATTGATGAGGGTAAAATTACCATGTCTTGATGGTTTAGGACTGAGGTGAATCTGGGATAGATACTCTTGAATAAGCTCTTTTTAACCAAGCAAGTGAAGATTTTCCCAAAGAAAGAGACTAGTCTTAGCACTCTTTAGATAATAAAAAATGTTCAAAGTAGTAATTCTCACATTTTCATGCATTCTTGAATGAAAACAACTGCCTAGAGCTTAAGACATTGGAGCACTTTGAGTAACCTTACCAACATTCTAATTTTAAATAGGTGCAAAATTTGTAGGGACTATCACACTTATAGTCACATATTACTACCTTGTAGGATGATTATTTACACTTTTAAAAACACCATTATCATCTCATAAATCCCTCCTCTTATATTTGGTATTATCTGCAACTGAAGCATTTTGATTGAGAACAAATGTGTCTTCTATTAGGAAGTTTGTAACCTTCACCTTTTGGGGCTGCCATCCTTCATTTACTTACATGTAATTCTCATTTTATATTGATAATTGAGTAACTCCTTATTTAGAAACCAAAGATTACTCCCTACCTTCATTTACATCCATGAACTATCCTTGTTTTCATTCTTCTCTTTGGACCAAGTTACTATGCATTGGGACCATGGCTCCTGTGTTAGAGGTGGAAGTTGGATTATATGCATTGGGTGACCTATTGAAATTAGGTCGTATTTACCCTCTACCTTAACCATATTACTGAGGTGGGAACCTATTTCCATGTTGAAGATAGGGGTAGGGTATTTGGTTAACTCCATACTTCATATTTGGTTACCTAACTTGAGCCTCTAGGGCCTTATATCTCTCCTCCTAATAAATGTTGTCTTCTACCTTCTTAGGTGTAGTTCTAGACTTAGTATTTGCACTTCGAATATGAGTAAAACTTAGGGTAGAAGTAGACATATTATGCAACAAAGGCATATAAACATTTGGATGTAGTTTTCCATCTTGTATTAGGCCATTCTTATCTCTAATGGTAAGATCATAAGTTTTAGGTAAGGTGTAACCACCCATAGTCTACAACATGATGGTTATGGAAATTCTAATAACCCTTAGATATGTAGAGAAACAAAACTTGTATTTGGTCTTATGGGGGAGGAAACCTATGCTAAGCTATTTGGAATCTCTCATTAAAGACATGTATATTCTCCTTGGGGTATTTTTAAATCATATTTAGTTGGTGAATAAGTGATGTGTGATCACTTTTCTCTTCAAACCTTGATGTCAAAAATTATCCAAAATAGTCTCACGTGGTGATACATCCTCCAGGTAATGTCTTATACCAGTTAATTGATTTTCCTCTAAGGGATATGATAATTAATCTAATGGAAATATTGACCTTAGTAACATTATGAAAGCTAAAAATGTTTGATATGTCCCTAATATGTTCACTAGGTGTGACATGACCACCACTAAAAGTGGGAACACTTTTGGTAGTATTAAGGGGTATATCATCATAAGCATTAAGGTAGATAAAATATTTGTGTTAAATGATGGTAAGGTATGTTGCATAGCTATGTTATCCTCAAGTTCATCTTCACTCTCTTGATCTTATTAGCTTTAAAATTCATCTTTTTCTTCAAAGGTCAATACAGGTTGAGGATGTTGAACTTTAAGAGGAAGTTTAGGTTGAAGGAGTGGGTTTATGGGATTAATACCTCTACTAGTATATGACCAAGTAAGGAACATGACGAATGAACCAAATATATGATACAAATTGGTATACAACTAGATATTACCTTGAATGTAATGATCTAATTCTTAGTAAAACACCATAAGTAGTTATGATGTTGTCAAGACCAACATTCACCTTGATAAGTTCTCTTTGAGATAATTATCCCATTGAGCATGCCAAAACTATTGTCACTAAATATTTGACCCAATAGATTTTTTTTAATCCCAATCTAATATTTTGGCAACATTGGATTACCTCTAAGCGTATGGGTTACTTGTAATAGAGGTAAACCTCTAGGTTTAAGGGCTATCTCCCTAAATTTAGCTTTGCTTGTTTATCACCTACACTTGTGTGTTTGATTGAATTAAAATGGATAGAAGTAACATGAAGGTAAACTAATATAATGAAGTGATACATCATAAATATATCCACTATAATAACATACACTTACACTAAGAAACATCACTCATAAAACTAGTCTCAAAATCTTTAATTGTTCTAACATTAGCATTTCAAACATGGAGATGATATGCATTGAACTACTCAAGGTGAGTGAACTGGAGGTTAGATTATAGAAAACAAGGCTAATCATTACACTTAAGGATATAAAAATTCACTTATATACACTTGATGTGACATGCTAGAGTAGAAACCACTTGCATCAAATATGAAAGAGTTGAGAGAAGGAAATGATAGATATTAATCACTTGACCTTTCACTATACACAACTTCACACACTTAGACAAGATAGCTTGAGAACTCAAAACCACAATTAAAATATTTATTTCAAAATAAAAATTATTAGAGGTATAATCATTGAGAGGGGGGATTAATTAGTGAGCCTATATATTTCAATGTTAATTATAGTCCTTTAAACTATTAACCAATCAACATATATCAACTTTGATCAAGAAGCATTAACAAAAGAGATCATACATTCAATGCATACACAAGATCAAACACATAACATATAGTTCCTATGGTAAACCCTCATGGGGAATAAAACCCACTCTCAATCTTGTAACATAAATGGACTACTATACTATATTAAATTACAAACAAGAGACTGATCAATGCTTTTAGACCAAAAAACCTTGATCATGCCCTCCTGACCAAAGGTAGTTAGTGAAACACCTATTTCAAAAGGAGAAACTACCCCTAAGTAATACCAAGTCCTTTAGACATTCCTTTAAACACCTCTATCCTAAAAATGATTTATTTAACACCTGATGATGGATCTCTATTTTCTAACCCCTTCACAAACTCTCTCTATCTCAAACAAGTCTCTCACATAGGCATGCCATAATCTCTCTCCTTCTTCACTCTAATTTTCCTCATATGTAAACTCAGACCTCTTTACATATCCTCAAATTGAAAGATAATTATTATAACATTATAAACATGACCTACAAGTTACACACATAGTCAATAAATTTTTCTACTCATTAACTCAACCAATATATACACTACCTATTCTTTGCTCCACAACTTTCACATCCATCTTTCACTAGTCTCTTTCACATACATGTCTAGAGACCAACACATGTGGTTTCAGTATATATAGATAAATAATGAATTAACAAGATCAAAATATTTTATTTTCAGCCACAAAACATGCCTTCACCCTTAAGGCATCTCACATGGGTCACACTTAAGCACAATCCACCTTCAAATAAGCCTAAGTCACTTTTAAATCCTATGGAGACCCATTCAGCTCTTTGACACATCTCTAAGAAAACTAAGAACATAAGAACATTTTTCAATATATGTACCCATTCCACATGACCCTTTTAGCATCCTTAAATGATCACAATCACCAAAACACTCTTATGCTAAAGCCTAATTAGCTCAAACACTTCTTTGTACACACATTAAATGTGAATGAAAACATAGTTGACTTTAAAACCTTTGTTAATACTACATATGATTAGAAAGCCTAATTAGGTATAATTTACACACATTCATTGTGAGGTTTACTAGTTAAATGCCTAGTTGATTTGTAGCTATCAATGGAGTGGGTTGAGTCAAAGTTTATAGATTGCATGAGATCAAACAATATGCAAGAAATCCTACCTGATTAAGATATGATCAAACATATATTACACAAGATGGTGTCAAAGTGACTGAGGTTTAATGTTTGAGCATTGTAAATATTTAACATAATGTAAATTTATTAAGTATGGAGACCAACTATAATATGCTTGGAAATCCTACTTTGGACCTCAAAAACTTTTACGCTTAGATGCATGATCTCAAATTTGGACCATATGATCTACTCACATAGGATAATACACCCATTTAAAAAAATTCTCCTAGAACCTTTTTACGTGTGAGATATATTTCCATTAAAATGCCTTCTCAAATCTTCTACATAGATCCAATTATGCTTAGAAACTACTTGGGAGGCCAACTTTGCACTTGTATAAATTTTGTTGCACTTCAATGCATGAAGTAAAATTTAGTGAAAATAAACTAGGCTAAAAAATAAACAAACCCATATGATCACATTCTCTTTAAATTTCCACACATGTAATATATGACACCATAAAAATGCATACTTGACTCTTCTTACCACTTTGCAAATTTGGCTAAGTATGGGAAAACATTATCAAAATGCTTGGGAGCCCAAATTTGAACTTACATATATTTGGATGCACTTAGGTTCACCACCTAAGATTTAGTGCATATAAACAAGGTACAAATTTTATCACAACCATATGACCAAATCCCCTAACTCATCTACATATGGAAATGGTGACATCATCAAACTACATACTCAAATTTTTTACCACTAGACCCAAATTATCTAGATGATAACTATGGGATATTAGATGAATTATACTTATACACACAAGCACTCAAATAATATAAAACATATTAGGACCTTTTTCAAATGATCAATACTCCATACTCATCCCTAAATAACTCTAATCATGCCAAAACTAAAGATTAACCAAGCCAACTTCAATCACACTAGGACAAGCACATTGTAAAAAAATTTCATTGTCACTTAATCTATAAAATCACTTCATCCCTGTAATAATACACCTAAATTACATATATAACAAAAATAAAACAAAAATATAGTATCAAACTAGTGGGGCTTTGCCATACTAAGTGTGGATTCCTTACAAAATCCAAAATGGCTTACATTTATATAACATGTGAGAGGATAGAGAAGTGGACCTCAAGGGTAACAAGAATAAGTTTCATGTAATGAGGACCAATTACATTGTATAATAATGCATTGGATAATATATCATGAAGGTATTCTTATACAAATTCCCATATGAAACATGTAAAACTCATCAAAATGGCATAAAGACCCTTCAACTACCTTCTTGATGAGGCATCTCTTAACTACTCAAAAATTAACAAGGAAGACTTGACACATGTTCATTATCTTAGGTAGGTTGTAAATAAGATAAAATAGTCATCAAATTCCTCCCTAATTGAAATCCATCATCTAGACACTTGTATTCACTATGTGTAGCTATCGATTATCCCTCTTGTCATCATTCTTCACATTTGTCATTAACGTGACATTTAGTTGCTCAAAAAAATACATGGAAGAGGTTTTATGACATTTTTTCAAAGTCATTTTGCCTTCCACTCCATCAAGAAGACCTTAAAAAGGTCCAAAAACAAATTGCTCATATTCTCACTATGCATCCAGTTACTCTTTTCACTGTTTACTAGGACTACCTAAAATGAAATGTGTAGCAAAGATGTTTCTAGGAATAACTGAGGTGATAGGTGAGTATATCAAGTTAGAATAAGTCCCTAAAAACTTCATTCAATAGTTTTCATCCATCAAAACTCCTTTATAACTATAAAACAAGTCAAAACCTACAAAAAGGTCCTAAATTTTTCTTGTCCATACAAGTAGGGTACATACCAAATGGGTTTCCATGATCTTGAGAGGTTATTAAATAATTACAAATAAATTTCTAGGCAAAACTACCCCTTTTGAATACATCTCCTAGCATATTTTCTCCATCAGGTCAAAACTAAGGTTTTAGGATGGTTTTAGAGGGTTTTGCTTCTGAGGGATGATTCATAAAAGCCAAACATTAAATCTATAAAAAAATTCCACTAATACCAAGTGTAGGAACCTACTCAACCATTCTTATATCCTTGGGTCACCATAAAATGTTTCTGTATAGGTATGAGCATGTTAAAATGGTTTCTCAAGCTTTATCATGCATTATAAGTAACCTTATGATAGAGTTGGGTCAAAATGACCAATTTTTTTTATTATTATACAAACTCATGGTTTTTATTCATCCTTAATTTCCTATTTATTTTCATAAATGGGATTATAAGGGTTATATTATAATTTGAATCAATCTAGAGGCCATTGAGGTATATGCCTAGTTTTAGGCTTAATAGGCTTGACTATGTGTGATGGATTAAGACCACATTTGAGTGGTTTCTCAGGAATATGAGTGAATCTAAATGATAATTAACATTTAAACCAACTTTAATAATCATTATATAATTCTCCATGACACTTCCATCTCATTTATCTCTCATTCACATACCCTGCTTGTTGTCTTGTCTTGATTGGGAGTTCCTTCTATTTGAGACAACATAGAGGAAAATTATTTTTTTTTCACACAAAAATGAGTCCATTTTAGTCTTAAATATTTATTTTTTACCTTTTTTTAAAAATTACTTGGTTAGATCACTCTTTTATGGTCCTCAAAACTCAAATTTTAAAAAACTAGTTAGTTGGTTGACAATATTCTTACGCTTCATTTGGTTTGGACTAAGTTAGTCTCTTTTCACCTTATTATTTAGGTATGATATTAAAAATGGATCATTAATTATATTATTATAACCTTATTAAATTAATCTCATTTTTCCAAACATATTCATACCCTATCATACTACCTATCACACACTATACCTTTTCATTTCTTCCTAACTTACACCCTGCCAATAATGGTTATAGGTTGCTTAGGTTGAAGATAAGGTCTTAGTTTATAGTTTATAGTTTATATTAATAATTCATAATTTATAAATTATATCCATTTGTTTCATTAACTCATTTTATGTTTTCACCTACCACAAATTCTTTCAAACAATGTTCTACCCTTTACTTAGGTCAAGAGTGAGTATACTTCAATAATAGGCCTACAAGTGTTGACCTATGAATATGAAAATTATGATTATAGTCATGACTTTTCAAATGAATAAATAATATTAAATATATATCCTCAATTTATTTTATTACACTATTTACCTAGGTGAAATCCTTGATGTTTCAAGAAACTTATACTTATCTCCTACTCTATAAGGTTGATTGTGTATCCTCATTTGCTTTTGGAAACCCCTATAGTTGATGATCTATGTCAAAGTACTATATTTAAAATCCATTGATTACTTATAAGGTGAATATGACATTAAACACTTGAAAGGGCTCAATTATTTCCTTGAGTTCATGCTCTGACCCCTATACCATTATTATCTTATAGGTATAGAAGCATTCATTAGAGTTTCAAGGTGAGCCTAGAGAGGAAGGACCTTTAGTCTAAGTCTACACCTAAACCACTCTTAGACCTTGCCTTTCATAATGAGGTATGAAGATAATATTTAAATGAAATCATGCACATGATATAATGTACATAGGTGAGATAAGTTGTTTTAGGCATGATCACAAAGTTTGAGTTCTAAATTTTAAGGAAAAGTGCATGAATCACTATGTTAGGCCTTCTCGAGATCACATAATGAGGTCTCAATCCTGAGAAGCACTTTCAAAAATTTATTGGAATGCATAAAAACTACATTATATTATGATATCTTAATTATATATTGGAAAAGGTCGTATTTAATATCTTTATGCATTAATTTTGGATTCAAGTGGTAATGATTTATGAACACTTATTAACACCAAAATTTATGTTAAACCTCCCTTAAACCCTAATAAGGACCTGATATGAAAGATTTTGTTAAAAATAGATTGATATGGATAAAAATTACTATATAATATATTTTTTTATGTATTTAACTCTCCAAAGTGCCTCTAGGTGGTGGTGGCTAGTCAAATGAGAAAGAAAATACATAGATGTAGGTTTTTTTATTATTTATTAAGAAGTTGTTATAGCTCTCAAAAGTTGAATTGGTTAAGAAAATAAAATGGATTTTATAAGAATATAAATACTCATTTTATATGTCCATTTTTATTTTTTGATATTTTATATCCTTCAAGTGTTATAATCTGGTCATCCAAGAAAGCCAGTCACATACAAACCAAATGGTGTGAATAGTGTAAAACCTAGGTAGAGATGAAGAGAGAGATTTGAATGTTTGTGAAATATATATTGATTAAAAATTTGAATTAATAATTTATTTATGTATTTTAAGTTATTTTCATTCTTTTAATAAATTTTGGAGGTCAGTGTATATGGTGAAAAAGTTGCTCATAAAATGGCATGTCTAGTTTACATAGGACTATGAGATATAAGGTCAATAAATTGGTCTACAAGACTAATATTTTCCATTAGAACATATTAATTTTATATCTTAGTGTTATATATATATATATATATATATATATATATATATATATATATATATATATATCATATTACAATTTTTATTCATCATTAGTCATTACAAGTGTCTACATAGGTGTTGGAGGTTTATTTCATCATGACTAGTTTTTAGGAGAATTGGCAATTTTGAGTAAGTGAGTTGCATAGACATTCTTGAGCCTTTATCTACTAAGTGAATATTTTAAAATAATTTTGTGAAGACCCTGAGGAAATTTATAATATATATATATATATATATATATATATATATATATATATATATATATACATGTTTATTTTTTCATATTTTATTATTTTAAGGGTGTTTAAGCTTCATTATTGCAAGATAGACTTTTGAGGTACATAGGCCTAATAGAGCAGTTTGTCCTAAAGGAGATTACATGGTATGAATGAAAGATACAAGTATTATAAATAATATAAGAGGTTATTATAATTAATTTTATAATTAATTAAATGGTTTTTTATTATTGGATTATCCATCTAGGCCCAATAAGATCATGTTTTGATGATAAGAGGATAAACCTAATGTAATTAGGTCTCGATGTGACCAAAAGGAGTAAGGCCTAATTGTGTTGTGATAGAAAAAAATGGGTTCAAATTATTATTTAATAATGTTAATGAGATGTATTTAAACCTTTTTTTTTTAACCTAATATATTTAAGGTTTTTTTCTAACCAAGTGGTGTGTGACCTTGAGACTAGTATATATACAAGGATTTAGGCCTAATTTGAGATGTATGTAAAAAAGAGAATAAAATCATGCATAATTGAGAAAAAGGAATTTAAATGAGACCATAATATAATATTATAGGTGTGGTTATAAAAATTCACGAGGTTTATTATTAGGTGTTGAGTCACTTATGGAGTTAGTGCTTCCTTATAAGTAGGTGATTGCTAAAGCCTAGTCAAGTGGGTGTTTGACTTTATTGGGGTTGGTGCTCCAAGTTGAGTTGGTGATAAACTAATTTTTTTATTTTTTTTATAAGTAATTTACTCCATTTTAATATATCATAGTTATTTTTATTCTCCTTTTTGGTTTCCCACTCATATATGTGTTATCTTGTTTCATGCTCATCAGAATAGTTCTCTATGCTTTGCTAGATCTTTATGTTGCTTTCATAGTTCATGAATGATTGAGTATAATTTAAAGTAAGTTTTTAAACACTAATTGACACACCATCCTCATTAATTATGTTTCCAATATTAGTTATAATATATTAGTCTTTTTAAGCATGCTTAATAGCATAAAGGAGATCTTAAAAGCACAAGCATGTCTAGTCATCAAGTTCAAGGAGGTTTATCAACCAATAAGGATCCTCTCTTCAGTGAGACTAACTATGAATTTTAGAGAATCAAAATTAAGATATATATAATTTCCTTGGTATATTACATATGGAAATATATTGTTTATGGATTTACTCCACCTCCTACACCACCAATTGATGTAGCAGGTAAGAAGGCAAGTGAAAATAACTCTAAGGTAGTGAATGCCATATTGTGTGGTCTTTTAGATGAATAATTTGTAAAGGTCATGCCATTTTATACATCCAAAGGTATTTGGAAAAAAATTTAAACCATCTATTAAGGAGACACTAAAGGCATGTTGGCAAAGTTGTAGACTCACTAAATGTAGTTTGAAAGTTCGATAATGAAGGAGGATGAAAACATTAAATCTTAGTTGTTAAGAGTAGATGAAGTGGTAAATGTCATCATAGGTTTGTGAGAAAAGTTAAAATAATCAATAGTAGTACAAAAATTATTAAGATCCCTAACATATAATTTTAATTCCAAAATGTCTACTATGAAGGAGATCAAATATCTTAACATAATATAGATGGATGAGCTTCATGTCATCTTGACTGCCTATGAAATGAGAGCAAGTGATGAAAGACATTCCATGAAGGAAATTAATTTCAAATATAAGAAAATTCCATAAGGTAAAAATGTCAAGGATGATTTTGATATAGATATTGATGATGATAAGATAGAATCCATGTTATTCATAAAACTAAGGAAAGGATCAAGTATATGGGTAATTTTCCATTTAAATGCTTTAACTATGGTAAGATTGTTCACTTTTCATCTAAGTGTCATAATAAGGATAAGAATGAGCATGATGGAGAGAAAGATGAACATAATGTTGATGATAAGAATATCTATAATATTTATAAGATCAAAAAGATTTTTAAGAAATATGAATGCAAGAAAGGGTCATTCAACAATAAAAGAAGTTTCTACACCTCTGATATAAGTGTCATAAGTATATCTAATTGTGATGATGACAGTAATGATCATGATAACAATGAAACCTTATTCATGGCCATAGAGATAGACAATGAAGGTTTTTCAAAAGGGAAAAACATAAAGAAGATGAAGAAGAGGATGAATTAAACCTTGAGGTAGAATTGGTGAGTGCTCTAGAGGATTTGAAGTTCTAAAGAATAAAGAATCAAAAACCAAGATTGTTGGTTAATATTTATGAGAAAAAATTAAATCTCCTTAAATATAGAATAAGTAACAAAACCAATGAACATGAGGAGATCATGAAACAATTAAAAACTCAAATTGATATTGTCATTCCAAGTATTAACACCAAAGAGGAAGAATTCACTAAGTTTCAAATAGAAATAGAGTCATTAAAGATAGAATTGGATTAGGTAAAAATCAAATTGAAGACACAACAAATTTGAAAAGAGCACTAAAATCCTTGGAGATATTTTTAATATTCAAAGGTATCCACATGACAAGATAGGTCTTGGTTTCAAATAAGAATAAAAGGAAAATAAGGAGAGTCAAACCTCAAAGGACAATGGACTATCAAGAAGTGATGGTACTAATAGAATAAAGACATATATAGAAACTCTCAAATATGAGAATCAAATTGATCATCAACAAGTCAAGAAGAATGTGACTCTTTTAAGAGACAACAAAGATAAAGTTGCATCATAAAACATTAAATAGACAAGGGATACGAATCCTTTCAATGTTTATTGTTTTTCATGAAATCAATATGGACATAGAGCTATGGATTTTATACATCATGCTAGAATCAATTCCTCATGGAGGAAAAGGATGAATTTTCATATCAATAGTAGAATAATAATGTTTTATATAATTATGATCGAAGAGGGCATATTACAAGGTATTTCAAGATAATTAATATGATAAAGTTTAGTCAAGACACAATATTATATGTTCATACTACTAAAAAGTGGATCAAGAAGTTAGACCCTATGCACATGGTGAAGGAGGAGTAGAAGACTAAATGAGAATAATATATGATAGTTCATATTGCTTTTCACATCTAAGATGAAGTCAAGAGATGGTTTATATATAGTGGTTGATCAAGACACATGTTAATGGATAAGAGGAAGTTTATTTCACTGAAGATGAATGTTGTAGGGATAGTGAGATTTAGAGATAACACTACTACCAATATTTTTGGAAAGGGTATCATGAGTTTAGATAATGGGAAGACCAAGATAGAGAATGTGTTGTATGTGGAAGGATTGAAACATAAATTTATTAGTTTGAGTCAAATGTGAAACCAAGGACACACACTAACCTTTCATGATATAGGGTGTGATATTAGGAGAGCCAAATTGGGTAGGCTAATTTCCAATGCTAAGAGGATTGAGAAAAATTTATATGTCTTGAATGATATGAAGAAGGAGAGATTCTTTAAGATAAATATGCATGAATTTTGGTTTGGCATAAAAGGTTGGGCCACCTAAAATTTTATAATTTGGACAAGATAAGCTCTAATAAGTCTATGAATAATATGCTTAAAATCACCAAACCTACAAGTACACTTTTTAAATCATGTCAACATGGTAAGCAAATTATAAATATGTTCAAGTTTAAAGAGTGTTATAATACAATACATTTATATCTAATACACATTTATATTTATGGACCTATAATAATTCAAATCAATCAAGGAGATAGCTAATTCATATTACTTATAAATGACTATACAATAATGACTTGGGTAGCATTCTTGAAAGAAAATTCTAAAGATCTTGACAAGTTTAGGGCATTCAAGGATCTTGTTGAGAATGAAAAGAATAGAAAGATCAAATTTATAAGATATAAAGGAGGATAGTTTTCGTCCAATGAGTTTGATGAATTCTGTGAGGTCCATGGGATAAAAAGATAGTTCTTAGTAGCTAGGACACCTTAGCAGAATGGGGTAGTTGAAATAAAGAATAAAATAATTCAAAAAATGGCAAGGAACATGATAAATGAATCAAGATTGTCTTATGTATACTGGAGAGAGGAAGTGAGCACTATAGTGTAAATTTTTATAGAGGATAAATAAGGATTATGGTAACAAAACCCCCTATGAATCATGGAAAGACAGTCCTGCTAATGTGGAACACTATATAGTATTTGAAAGCAAATGCTTCATCAAAAGAGATGAGGAAGAATTAGGTAAGTTTGACTCAAGGTATGATGAAGGAATATTATTTGGATAATCATCAGTGAGCTCAGCCTATAGATTTTATAATAAGAGGTTGTAGTAAATAATGGAAAGCACCAATGTAAAGATTGATGAGACCAGTTCTAAGAAGTCACACTCCTAGTCAAAGGATGCATCATAGAATATGGAATTCAATAATGAATTAGTAAAAATAGAGATATATGAGTAAAAAGAAGAATTTGAGGAAAGATAAGATTGAAAAGGCCCCTCAAGACAAATTCAAAAAGATCATATTGAATCACAAATCATTGGCAACAAGGATAGAGGTATGTAAATAAGGAGAAAGTTGGTAAGTAACATAAATCAAGAAAAGGAAGTATCTAATGTTGAAACTAATAACCTTCTAGAATCAAGAAAAGAAAAGTTTTGGATAGGTTATATTATTGAGGAGTTACACCAAATACAAAATAATGAGACTTGGGAACTAGTTCCTAGGCTTATAGATATGATTGTCCTTGACATAAAATGGGTGTTTAGGAAAATATTGAATGAAGATGGATAAGTCACTACAAACAAGGATAGATTGGTATGTAATGGGTATTCACAAGTATAAGGGGTAGATTTTGAGGATACATTTTCTCTAATATAAATATTGGAGGTTATCATATTATTTCTAGCATTTGCAAGATTCAAAGGGTTTAAGTGTACTAGATGGATGTCAAATGAACTTTCCTGAATGGGAACTTGGAAGAAGTGTACATAGAGAAACCTAAGGTTTTTTCATTATTAGGTAAAAATTACTATGTATGTAGATTAAAAAAGGATCTTTATGGTTTAAATCAAGTTTTTAGATCTTGGTATGCTAGAATGGATAAGTACCTATCAGATTAAGGATTTTATAAGGGGAGTTTCTAACAATAATGTGTATATAATGATAGAAAATGATCATCAATTCATAGTAGTTGTCTATGTGGTTGACATCATATTTGGTGTAAATAGTGAGAGTATGACTAAGGCCTTTAAAGATGTGATGAATCATGTGTTTGAGATGTCCATGTTGGGATAACTATCATTATTCCTTTAGTTAAAATTAAATCAATCAGAAAAAGGTATATTCATTTCACAAGACAAGAACATTAGAGAGATGTTAATGACATTTGAGATGTAAGAATGAAAGATAGTTAGAAAACCTATGATCACAAGGTATATTATATGTAAGGAGGATGGATCTCCAAAGGTTAACCAAACATCATATAGGTTAATGATTAGAAGTTTGATATACACTACTACCTATAGACCCAACATCATGTAAGCAATAGGTCTTGTGGGGAGATTTTAATCATATCCAAAGGAAAATCATTTGAAAGTAGTTAAAATGATATTTAGGTATCTTAAGGGTATTGTAGAGTTTGGGTTGTGGTATCTAAAGAGTAAGGATTTTAACTTGACAACATATACATATGCAAATTAGATAGGGAGTCTAAATGATAGGAAGAGCAGTAGTGGAGGAGCTTTATTCTTAAGAGAGTTCCAAGTATCATGGATAATAAATAAGTAGCTAATAAAGCCATTATATACTTTTGATGCTGAGTACATTACAACAAATTCATGTTGCACTCAAGTTTTATGGATGAGGCAAACCTTATAAGACTATAAAGTGGAGTATGATAGTCCTAGTTCTATCTATTATGAGAATAAAAGTGTAATAAATTTATCAAATAATCTAGTCATGCAATCAATGACTAAAAACATTCCATTAGGTATCATTTACTAAGAGAACAGATAAGTGAACAAAATGTCAACCTTGAGTATTTATATACTAAGGATAAGATTACCCAGTCTTAGACCCTACCTGGCCTAATGAGGTATGAATATCATATTTCAAGGCAATCATGCACATGAGATCATGGAAAGAGGTGAGATAAGTTATTTTAGACATGATCACAAATTTTGAGGTCAATATTTGAAGGAAAAGTGCATAAATAATTATTTCAAGTCTTCTTAAGTTCACATAACGAGTTCTCAAATGTGAGAAGCACTTTTAGACATTTGTTGGCACATGTAACCTTTACATGGGAGTCTGAGTTGTTAAGGAGAGATGGGGAAGGGTCCTAGATAAGATCTCTAGGAATTAGTTTTGGATTCAAGTGGCAGTCCTTTATAAATAATAATTAATGCTAAAACTTCTGTTAAACCTCCTTTAAACCCTAATAAGGACCCAATATGAGATATTTTGTTTAAAATAACTCAAGATGGATTAAAATGCCTAGATAAGCTATTGGAACATATATTAAACTCTCTAAAGTACCTAAAAGTGGTGGTGGTTATTCATATGAATAAATATATGTATACAAGATAAATGAATAAATAAAATAACATAAATTCCATTTTATATAGCCAAACAAGTTCAATACATAGTTGACCCTTATAGATGTAATTAAATTAACTGCATTTACATCCTACCTATTTTTTAGGTTTATTTAACCAATGATCATATCATTAAAATAATTAACTAAAGGATAACTCAATTAAAACCATATATATATACTTTGATAAGTAATTATAAACCCATTTCCTTTTCCTAGGGTTTTCTACCATACCTAAATATACACAGAGTTTATTTAAATCATTACCCATTTTACAAATTTTGACATAACATAAATATAATCCATCCCATATATGGTTTATGTGAAAATCCTACCATGCAAAATAAGAGGTTTAAAAACTATGGTAGTTTATAAAGTTTTGAGGTTATATGATGGGTTTTATAGATGGTCGAGACATCCACAGGGCCCATTATTTAGACCATCAAATAGTTTTTAAACCATATTAAACTAAAACCCTTCTATATTTTATTACCACAATCTCTAAAACAAAACATAGAAATCCTAAAAGCAACTGACCTAGTTACACAATTTTTAAAGATAATTCTAATGATTAAAGTTCTCCTTCCTATGTTAGCTTGAATTTTATCTTTTAATATCTTATCTACTATTCATGTCCTCCATAGTATGTCCTTCATAATTTTATTCATCTACATGCTTATTACATGCCATAAAACTCTTTAAATAATCTGCCATTATTAACCAACTAGAAGTGAACTAGGTGTTTCCCATGCAAACCAAAAAAAATTATTTCCTAGCTGTTATGTTTAACACATAGACCAAGCCAAGTTAACCCTAATAATATTTAATGTTCTCCTCATTAATAAAAATAACCTATCTTTATATTATCACCTTTGAAATATGCATGCCTATGTTGACTTAATAAAAAATACATCAACTTTATATGAAAGTCTTAATCATTTTATAATTTAATGATATGTTGACTAGTCTCAAAATAACTATGCCATCGACCATAATATTAAGTACATTTAAATATAATTACCCTTTCTAAAACATTCAAATTAATAAATAATGGGTATCTTAATAAGTCAACTAAATGACTTATTGACTCTCATTTATTTGTAATAAACACTTTAAAAACACAATGATTTCTCATAATAACTCAACAATATAATCATTGTTTAATATATTATAAATATTAAACCATTTTTCATACTAAATAAAATATAATGAATTTTTCAAATAATTCTATTGCTATCTTTTTGACATCATAATAAACAACTATTATAAATAATAATAATATTTGAAATATTAGTATCACCTTAATCCTAGAGATCAAGTAACAACAATAGAATCCATATACAACTTACTATAGGAATGGCTAAATAATATCACATCATTAATACTATAGATCTATACCTAATAAAGTAGTGAGGTAAGTAAAACATGAAAAGATTCACTCATTCAACCAAGCAATAACATCATATAAGATAAGTTACGTACAACACCTAGATTAGTGAAATCACACAACCAAATCAACATGGTCATCAAAAACAATCAAGATCACACTAAAAATAATATTAATAATCACTTAAATAAAAGTAACATAAAACATTATATAGCTATCTAACTCATGTAATTAAACACCAAAATATGATATACTATTGTGGTGTGTGCATGGGTTTCTAGTTTCACTCTTTGTCATCACCCAATGTCTCCATATACATCATCCTCTTTGATGATTCTCTCCATTTTTCACACTCTAAGGGATAGGTATTTCTTACATCCACCTGATAAAAATGAAGGTAGTTAGCCTAAAGCACAAATATATCCATAAAATATTGTTGTATAAACTAATTAACATGATCATAATGTACCTAATATAAAAATATAACTAACTCATAACTAATCAATCATGTAAGTTAAGCAACATATAAATATCCCATAATCAACATATGACATAAATATTAATCAAACAATAATTAAACAACTATCAACCATAATAATCTATGAATTAAATAGGTTCTTTAGCATAGATAGAAATTGGGTTGTGACATGTTATCTCAGTTAGTGTGTTATGTTATTTATCGAATCACCATCCCATGTTACATTCATGTGACACATGATGGGCTCTGAGTGGGGCATATGTATAAACACAATATTATTTAAAATTTATCATTTAATGATGCTTTATTTGTTACAACAACCTATCAAATTTCATCCTATCTAAGTTCATTCCTTAAAGGGTGCACTAGGAAATGGGTATGAAGAACATTGATGCTTCACAAGAATTTTTCCTTAATCTATCATGCTTATATCCATTATAAAAACCAACATACTTGATATCTTAAGAAATATTCCACATAAATAGATCCTAACTAAGATAATACATATCTTTTCTAACCATATCAGCATGGGTCAATGTAGTATTTCCACTTCCCATCAAAATTAGAACTAGGTCAATTAGGGTCAACATAGTTTCGAAAGTCAAGGTGCATGGTTCATAACAATTTCAGCCCAGGATGACCATGTTCAAGAGTAAACATTCACTTTATAACTACACTAAGGTGGGTCAATATTGTCATCCAAAATTTTGGAAGGGTTTAAGTTCAAATCACCTTTATAAATACAAGCCTCATTTCAATCCAATATGGAGGAACATTCAATTTGATACTATTATTGATCATAATTCCATGTGTAGTCTACATTTGGAGAATATATTTCTTATATCTTGTCTTGGATGGAAATATCTTGTTTTCTAGAGTAACTAATGTGATCCTTACAACCACAACAAACTTTTGAAATAACCATTAGCCAAGGGAGAGATTGAGTCTCAATAGGTTCTATCCAAGGTAAGTATTTATAAACTTAGGTATTTCATTTTGTGTGTGTGTGTGTACACACACACACACACACACACACACACACACACACACACACACACACACACACACACACACACACACACACACATATTGAATAATCAATATTTTTGAATGTATAACTCCTATTTTGGATTTACTCTACACTTAAACTTAGTGTGGCTATAGGGTTATCCCAACTTTGCATTTTTAAACCTAGGTAAATAAGGCCTCCATTTGCCTACCATGATTCCTTAGCCATTTTATTTGTTTTTTAACCATCCCTTTTATTTATGTTGAAATATTTTGTAACATTAGACACACACACACACACACACACACACACACACACACACACACACACACACACACACACACACACACACACACAGAGAGAGAGAGAGAGAGAGAGAGAGAGAGAGAGAGAGAGAGAGAGAGAGAGAGAGAGAGAGAGAGAGAGAGAGAGAGAGAGAGAGAGAGAGAGAGAGAGAGAGAGAGATTGTATAATTGATATTTTTGAAAGTTTAACTCCTTTTTTGGATTTACTCTACACTTAAATTTAGTGTGGATATAGGGTTATCCCAACTTTCCATTTTTAAACCGAGGTAAATTAGGCCTCCATTTGCCTACCATGATTCCTTAGCCATTTTATTTATTTTTTAACCATCCCTTTTATTTATGTTAAAATATTTTGTAACATTAGATTAGATTAATTCCATTATTGTTAAGAGACCTAGTTAGGATTATTGCATTATGTTGATTTCCTAGATCCTTTGGAACCCTATCTAGTGATATTGTCTGATAAGTTATCCTCTATTTAGGTTTAACATATCCAATTGGTCATTCCTTGATATAAATAAGTATCTAAATGGTTTTAGTTGATTTACCTTCTCTAATTTTGGACCTATTAGGTAGGATAGGTTGCAAGTCTATCATAATTTATTGTATACACATTCCATTGATCATATTTATATTATTATACTACTTATACATGACTTTATCTTGATTATATTATTTAAGCATTTATTCTATGTGGATATTACACTTTAATATATGTTATGGGTACATAGATTGATTGTGTATATTGGATTTACATGTTTTATGCATATTTGATAAAGATTATTATTACATGGTAAGATCATTGACTACACATTACATTGTGTGATTATTTTTTATGTGTGACATTATGTGTTCTATGTGTCATGATTGATAAATGTCACATTGTGTGATCATTAAATGTTATTACATTGAGTGCTACCTTGTGTGCTTTTTGAGTGCATAGTTTCTTTTGTCTTGTCATACATTAATTTTTTAAAATATCCTCTAGTCCATATGATGGAAATGTTTAAATGTTGTATTAGATTTAATTCAAAGTGTGCCTTGTCTTGAGTACATTTGTACATCATGATCATAATATAGTGTGAATATGTGTATGGTCTTATCATGGTTGGATAACTTGTGGTGTCATGATTTATCTCATGTATTTTTATATTATGAGTGATTCCATGGTCATTATCATCTATATTTTAGGTGTTTTATGTTTTAGTGATTATATTTGATATGATTTATACTATGCACCTAATTTTTACATTTACTTGGCATGACACTAATATGCCTTGGGTTACATGTTCATATGTACATGAATGATCAAATAATTATTTTCAGACATATTCTATTAATGTTAGCATACATGATTTACATGATTACATAATTTACATATAACATTATACACATAACTTTTGTATTTTGAGATGAGTGATTCATATGATTCATCCTTCACTTAAAAAGGAGCATATTGGTGGACTTGTTATTGGGATTTAGGCTTTGAAAGAAAATTAATATTGATTATGAGATATACATGGATAGATTATAATTGAGAGTGGAGAAAATTTATATATTGACATAATATGAGGCATATATGGGTCATTTTTTAGGATCATGAGGAATATATGATATATTATATGGCATAATGATACACATTACATGGATCAAATTGAGTAGATTTATCAAGTTATAAATATCATATTAATAAGGTTATAATATTTATCATATTAGGGAAAAATGATATAAACATTATGGAATTATTTATTACATTTATGTATAGATGGATTATATGTTTTGGGAATGGGTTTTTTTCACTCATGAAATTTTTCTATTTCTATGTTGGGGAAAAATGGTACTATGTAATAACTTTGGGTCTAAAATCTATCTATAATGGTTGAGTCATAATGTTAAAATGTAAATATAAACTAATTTCAAGGTTCCATATTTCACATATAAGATTTGTATAGGGATAAACATTTATATACAAACCTACTATTGGGTTACGCCAAAACATTTATGATTATATTTCAGTAGTGTAATTGAGGTTTCTAGATCATTCAAATATTATCACTTCTTATCCTCTAATAAGGGTTGAGGTAAAATTATCAATGCATGGTTTTAATAGTGGTGTATCCTTGGGTAATATACACACCATTATAAAACAACTTTAGATGGAAACTTGGTTTACATACCCATAATATTCTCATTCCTTTATTTTCCAATCTCAAATAGTTCAATGATAAAGATTATTTTATATTTCCTATCATGAATGGAAATTTATTATTTTATATTTTATTACAATTTTTTCATGAATAAAGATGGATATTTGGAGGATACCTATTAGCATAAAATAAAATTAACAATAATTAACAAATTATTTATTTTATCCTTTTAATCTAGAATTTTAAAATTCTATACTAACATTGAGTCACTTTTAGAGACATAAATTTGTGTTTAGACACTTAAAAATTCATTTTTGACCTATGTTTGACATACATGTTTTGTACATGCACATATGAATTATCCACACCCTTTTCCATGTCTGTTTGCCTATCTATTGACTTGGCCAACCCAATTCTCCATAACTCATTTACATGATCTCTTGCTTATGTGACATAATGATATATTAGCCCAAAGAGTTTATTTCAATACTATAAATCATGGTTTCCTCCTTTATAGTTAAAAAAATAGTAAGAAACTACTATTTATCAATAGTGTCCACCTTTTTCAAAAGTGTTCTAGGTTATAAAATTAACTATTTTTAAATTCAAATCCTTACTTTGGGTTAACCCACATGTTTTTCATGTAATTTATGGGGGTTAATTATTCAAAGAGTCATCTATATAAAAACATCAACTCTAAATCCATTTCCATATATCTCATATCTAGAAAGCCTTGGAAATTCATTTTCACATCCTTAATATACTATACAAAAGCATCTGAAAATAAAAAATCTTAAAAGAAAATTCTAAAAGCCAAGTCTAAAAAATATTTTAAGGTCAATTTTTCAAAATTTTAAGTGTCAAAATATAAAGGGTAATGTTTGAATTATAGTGTAAATTGAGCATACATACACATAAGTGGGAAAACTAAGTGTATTTTGATCAATCTTCTTAGTATTATAATTTAGGAAATTGTCAACCACTCAGTAGGGTGTGGTTGTATAACCATTTTTTATAGGTCAATAAAGTGTCAAAAGAGGAGGTATGTTTTTAAGGCATACAAAGACAACATATAAATATACACATAAGACTAAGGAAAGGAAATTATTTGTAAAACATATTAATAAGAAAACACAATGATCTATGGAATTACATGCTATAAAAAAACATATATATAGTTACAATAGATAATGGACACATCCATTTTCCATAAGTGTTTGAGCCTTACTAGTAACATCTTAGTAAATTTTGATACTCTAATCAATAAGTATAATGATCCTAGATATATATCAAACTAATTAAAATGAATGTGTATAAATAGTGAGAAAAATATAATAGTAAAACAACTAAATGCCTTATCCTCTTATCATTTAAATAAATATTAAGTGAAAGAATTCATCTATTAGCATTCAAATATGCGTAGTTTTTGTTATATCTTATGAAATCTAGATATTCATAGTTGTTGTCTTATTTTGATCACTAAATCCAAAATCATTAAAAATGTAATATATGAAACTATTTACATTTATAAAGGGCATATTTTTTATTATGATGTTTTCATGAACATCCTCTCTTTCAATTATAAAATAATAATTATTATATCCAATACTTTATTTTTTATCTTTAATTCACCATTGCTCTAAAGTTTATTATGTGCAAGTCACAGACCCCAAAAAACCTAAAATTTTATTTAATAAATTTACACATCCATATAATCATTATGAAGATGATGATAAAATGGAATATAACTATAGTTATGAGATCAAATGAGGTCATGAAACATGGCACAATTTCACAATATCATATTTTCTTAGTGCTCAAGTGAGTGGATAATATCAAATTAATCAAAATACTTAAAATTTTATTATCACACACAATTAATAACATTAATGATCAAGTATTTTCTAAAAATTTAAAAGTTATATTTTATTTAAATATGGGGAATAACTATGAAACATATTTTGGTTATAACAACTAACATTTAACATGTAATGAGTGTAACTATATATTTTTAGACTTAAAAAAATATTGTTTATATATCTAACATTTTGAATAGAGTAAATAATAAGAATATATAAAAGATATACATGATTATGATATAGTTAATTTATTCATCTAAAAAAAATTGTAAAAAAATATAGATCTACAAAGACAAAAGTAAAGCAAAGGGTGCAAACACTACACTACCCACATAGAGAGGTAACCATTGTGACTAATTAGAATAACTATTTCCCATAAATGTTATATATGATTTCCCATGTATTATCATAAATTATGACTAGACTAGCCAAATAATTTGAAACTTCTCATATCCCAATGAAACTAGTAGTTGAAATGGTCCTAAAGAGTTCCAAAACACAAAAGTAAAGGATAATAAAATCATAAATGCTAAACAACACTATGTTTTCATTGTGGTTACTCACTAGATGAACAAAGGATCTAATGAAGGGATTATTATTATCATAAATTGAATATCCACTTCCTTGATAAAAACACCATCTCTACCTTGTAGTTAGTATCACCCTAAAGAGTGATTTGTACTCTAATTAGGGTCATAGATAGTTTCTAGTACCACCTATTTAAAGGTCATAATAGCAAAGGAATATAATATTTTGGGCAAAAATTAGGCCAAGGAGATAGGATTCCATATCTAGATCTCTAAAATGAGATTTACATTTATAAAATGGCTAAGTATAATAAAGTGTAACGTGGGATGTCCATTTATTAAAAATAATTTAGGAATATTATTTTTACATTAACATTAATTATAGTTTGCTTTATTCTCAATGAATTTATTTTATTATATTTTTTATTCCTTGATTAATTTTTATAACCCACATGGATTAAATTATAATAAATTATTGATAATAATATATCCTTATAAATTTTGGTGATAAATGGAAGCTGATCCTTAATCAACACAGATATTCCATATCATTACTCACCAAACACAATTTTATTCCACAAAGTATCTAGTAGCTTGTTCATGGTGTCTAGAACTTGTCATGATCTCCTAAATGCTCCTTAAAAGTCATTTTAAAATTGATTAAGGTGTCAATTTGTTATAGTTACTACTTATAGAGACCATCATGTCATAACATTTTTTAGGTCTTTGGTTGATGCATTAAGTGCTCATGGTGGTCATTTAGTGAGTGGGAGAGTGTCAAAGTGCTAGTTACTGCTTACAGAGATCATCATATGTCATAACTATTTTGAATTATTTGGTTTTGATGCACTAAGTGTTTATGGTAGTAATTAAGTGTGTAGGAGAGTTTTAAATTGGTTTTGAGGCATATAATGTGGTCTAAGGAATGTTTGAAAAAATTAAGGATCTTTAGTAAAAGTTAAGGTAATTTGACAAGATTAAAGTTGCTAGTTATCATATTTCTAAGCTTATTTAAGCCATTTCTTGAAGATAAAACTTTGTTGTCATGATTTATGGGGGTTCAAACCTTTTATAAAATCATAATATGAAATTTTAACGATGTATTCAAGGTTTTTATTTATGGTTTACTCATCCAAACTATTTCAATCCTTATTTAGCTCTCTAGGCCATCAAATATACCCTTGAAGCATGTCATTAGAGAAAAATTATCATTATAAATCCCTTATATAGAATAAATCACATTGTTTTTAGGTATATTAATGGGTTTTATAAACATTCCAAGTCATGACAAAATGTTTTTGTGCATGACAAGTCCCCTTTTGGAAGCTAAATACATCTTTAAATCACCAAATGGACCCCACACATGATAAATGCATCCTTTCAACTTACCCAACCAAAATAACTATTTTATAATGTTTTTTGACTTATATTTTCCCTCCTCCTACCCACTAATGGCATTCCAAAGTCTGAAACATGGGAAAATGCAAAAAATAAGTTATTTGTAAGTGTTTTTGTATGTTATATAAATCTGTATAGTTAGATTCATAAAATGGAAGGTTAGACATTAAATAAAATATCATTTTAGGTATATAAAAGAATTTTAATGTACAAATTATTCAAAATAGATCCAACTCTGACATATTCCTTTCATCATCCTCCTTCGAAGTCTAGAAAAGCTTTCTAGTTTTTTATCGTTCTATACAAGAGAGAAAAAATGAGGATCTGAGACTTTGAGAAGAGGAACAAGGTTTTATGAACTTATAATTATTGTTGTTGGACTGTAAATTTATGAAATATACGTTATGAAAAATAGTTAAGAATTTGGACAGTCAAAATGGCTCTTCATCTATGTATGGGCTAGAGTTACATTAGTGTTGGTGCATTCTTGAAATGATTTTACAAATTTGTGAATGTATGTGTTGTATATATCTTAAATTTCCTTACATGGTATTATTATCCCTTTTTTAACATGTGTGAGGGTATGGGAATAATAAAATATTCAAGGTGTCACTTATGTAGGTTGTAGGTAGTGGTCTTCTTGTGGTAGACCCTTCAAGGCATAAAATGGAAGTATTTGATCATGTTTTAGGTTTGATGGTAAGTTCCTTGGGTTCATTAAATTCTCAATTTTATCCAAATAAAAACTAAATTACCATCAAACCAGTAAAATATTTCAAGTTTCTCTCTATGGTGATTGTCATGAGTATGGTGTGATCTCTTTTATAAGTGAGAATAGGGTAGATGTATATATTCATTAGGTTATTTCAAGACACATATGTAACTCATTATTTATTGATGAATTTTTATGTTTCCATTATGTCCATAAATAACCTTTACCCTCAAATACCATCCTCACCCTTTGTTTTTTCTATAATGACAAGCCTTCACAATCACATTAGGCCTATGGTGCAAATTAATAAATGGAGTATGGACTGTTAGGATAGGACCTAGAGAATGTGGAAGGTATTAATGTACCTTATGTAACAATGAATTATTATAAATAAGTTTATAAATGGATGAATTAGGGTCAAATAGAGATCAAATACACCAAACTCACTCCAAAAAGATATAAGCTCAGTCAAAGCCCCATTGAGTGCACACAATCCTGAAAAGTAGGTGAAACACTAATGTTTAATGAGGTTAATAAATTTTTAGGGGGTTATAATGATTTTTATAATTTCATAAATTTTTTGAAGTAATGTAAGGTATAAATAAACATCAATGATATCTAAAATTACCACTCACAGTTAGGGGCCTAAGACTGTAACCTATATGCCTAACTATAGGTGGAGAGAAATTTGGTCAAATGAGCCCTATTTGAAGTTAAAAGGGGCATGAGAGAGATAATATAAACATGGTAACATAATATAACAAGTAAAAATAATTTATGGATGACTTATTTTAAGGAGACACGTCACCTCTTCCTTTCTCACTCACAATCTAAAAGACCAAAATTACATCTACATGCTTGAATGAAAGGGAAAGACAAATTGAGAAAAGGAACCTATTATAGGGTTTCTTGAAGTGTTATAAGGTCAAAAATATGAAAAAATTAATAAAAAATATGTGATTTTAATAAGGAAAAAGTTATCATAAGATCAAATCTCATCTCTTATACATTCTAGGTAGACTTAAGACCACCTTAAGGTAGGGTCATATAACAAGGCCAAAGTGTGTTGAACCCTATCCATAAGTGAGGAGTTAGAGTTAAAATAGAGGCATAATAATTTTTAATATTAAATATATCCATATATAATTATATTTGGATCTTTTAGGTAGCTAAAAAGGGTCTTGATAGGCTTTAAGCCCATTAGCCTAAAAACTGATATACATAGGACTATGCTTAAGAGTGGGAGGTAGTTACATTCATAAGGGTTATTTAAGGGTCTATAAGCATGAGATAGATAAGTGGAAATAATTTTAATAGGGTATTTAATATTATGAGAGTCTCCGTGAGGAAAAATAACTCAAACCTAAGCATTAAAGCTACACATGCCTAATGATACATAAACCCTAAATAGAGAGTTTGATAATTGTGTAGGTAGTAGAATGGAAAGGAGGTTCAATATAAAAGATATTACCAGATCATAGGAATATATTAAAAGTTTCAAATCAATAAAAAATATATATAACTATAAATTATTACTCATGGTATCTAATATAAATTTTCTAATGTTCAAATTAGGAATGATAGTAGTGGTCTATTAGGTAGACCTACAGATGAAAGGATAGAGACAATGGTTTGGGTAAGTGAAAGAAATTACATAATTATGTAAATATATGAATGTATATTATAGGGTTTCATTTAAGTATAAAAATAATTAACAGATGGTTTAAAGCCCTAAAACTTAGACTAGGCTTGTAAGGCCTAAAGTCATCTTTAGGCCTCAAGACCCCATATTCATCTTGGTGGCATAATTAAAACCCTCAAAACAAACTAAAGGCTAGGATAGGTGTATGAGGATGGTAAATGTCCTAATAAAGTTTTATAGGTAGATTAAATCATAAAATTGATCAATTTGGTCTTGATACTCCTCTCAAACTCCATAGTCCTAAACACCCACCTTGAGCACCAATTCAAATGCTCATATCTTTCATAAAAAAGTGACTCAGATCTATTTATCTTAGGTAAATATAGAAACCAATATGACCTCAAAATACATGTAATAAATAGTTGTATTAAGGATCCTATCTTTATGAATCATCAATAAGACTAAAACCATGCTAAAAAATCCTACAAATGAGTGAAGGTCTACCAAGTTCCACTCAGTTCTCTCCATACAAGTTGCATGGGAAAAAAATATTTTTAGAATATTTTATTGGGTTTGTGGGATAGATATCCATGTAAATAAGTTTTAGTTTGGAGGTTCATACTCTATGAACCATCATTAAGATGGTGGACCTCCAAAACCCTCCTTAAACCCTAACACATGCTTGTTTTGGGAAACTTGATATATTAACAATAAAAAACCATAAATTGGCTTGGTAGACACTTGGATCATTGTTTACACTCAGACAAGATCCCATACATGGTACTAAGTTATATAAATAGGTGTATGGACCTCCTTAAAATCATGCTTTTATAAGGTTTAGTGATGTTTATAGGGTAAAAACCTGATGGAGAGTTGAAAATCATAGGGGAGGATAGTTTGAAACATATTTAACTTATTAAAACCAATGAAAATTATTTTTACATCATAGAGACACTCCTACAAGTTTGAACAAAAAATGCAGTCTAGGAATGCTAGTAGAAAGTGACCTAACCACCTAGTTAGGAAAATTTGTAGGTGTATAATACTTAAAAAGGCCTAAGTTGTGATGTGGTATGATTTTATATACTTGATACATGATCAATTACCATACCTTAGGGCCCTATTTAGGTTTTATGTCCATCAAAATAGGTGACACTAAGTCACTTGGCCTAGTGGCCTAGTAGACCTACTCGATCAATAAAGAAGGACTAATGGCATAGAGGGGCTGCTAGGAGGGTCAATGTAAATTAATTAAGCCTTGTAGCTAAGACATTAAAGGAGGCAAGCACACATTCCATGTTCATTATGAATGAAAGGGTAGTTTCCTAGCCTAGTCAACATACAAGGTGAAGGGTAGGATGATTAGTAACTTATGGTAGCCTAATTGAATCACTTTAATGTCTTATAAATATCATGAGGAGAGGGTGCTTGAACATATTTGGGTGGCTCCATGAATGGGGTTAACCAAGTCTACACCAGCCTCCATTACTCCATTTTTAATGCCCAAAGTTGCCCATTGAAGACCACCAATGCATGGAGAGAGTATGAGGACTCTTATGGTTTTAATATATTTTATGTGAGTGGAACATGGTTAATAATGACCTCTACATGTCACCTCCATGCCAATTTCTCTCTTTTTATCTTCTCATTTTTATATGTATTTAGGTTATCAGGCCATTATAAATATCCCTCATCTGGGTATGAATAAAATCTTTCTTGATTTGTATTTTATAAACCTCTTGGACTATTGTAATGAATAATTTAGCTTCTTCCATATTGATCTAGTGAATTTATATTAGTATGACTTACATAAGTGGAATATTTATCTTCCTCTATAGGTCCTTGCTTCACTAGATGTTAATAGATGTTCTATGTAGGTCATATAGTAAGCAAAAGTATTGGTGATTGATCTTAGAGTGGAACCTATTTTTTAAGTGTCTTGAGCCAGACTTATCTTTGATGAACCTCATGTTCTATCCACCTATCACATCCCCTATGTGAAACACTATTGTCTAAACACTCTTGGAGGTAGTAATTCAATTATTTATTTGGCTTTCTAGTGTTCTTTGAGGTCAAATAGAGTGGATAATGATATTGGTGCATCACCATATTTATATTAGGTTTCCTTTTATGCATCCCCTATATCCTTTTTCACCCCAGCATTAGTAGGTCTTAGTGATTAGATCCTTAATTGATGTATTAGGCAAGCTATCCCCATAATATAGAGGTTTAGTAAATTATAGTTCACCCACATCCTTGGGTTAATCCCATATTACCCAAAACTTGGAGGTAGGCTTGAACAACCTCTTTCTAGGGTGTAATTTGGAGTGTTAACAATTCTATGACATATAAAAACACCCAAACTTATATAATAATATGTATTATATCTCTTATTACTATCATCTAAATCATACAAATTAGTATGTAACCCTTCACATGCAATCCCCGTAAGTTACATCCACTACATATAGTTCTTCACATTCTAACTATGCTACTATTATGTACATGATTACAAATCAATATTTTTATATATAAGTGAAAAATAATTATGATACTTTATGAATAATTTTAATGCTTATGTTATTTTATTCTTGATATCTCTTAATCATTTGAGATTATATACTAATTAAAATAAATATAAAAATTCAACGAAGGAAACAAACACAACATAAAGATAGATAACACAAAATTTTACCCAAGAGAAATTCAATGTGGGAAAAATCCATAATATTAAACCTATGATTCCTCATCTCCACTATGTTTTTTTAATTTTAAAACCTTATGCCTTATTGGACATAAAAGGAAACCAGTTGTTTAAAGGCTCACACTTTTTCAATGACCTCTACACTCTTCAATGAATAACTTGATTTTTTATCAAGAGAGATTACTAAACTCAACCATATCAATTATATAGTCTTAAAAACACTATTATCTACATCTATGACTACTTTATATGCACTTGACCAAAATCTCATGTGTTCATTTTTCCTAACTACTACCAATATTCCTTTGATTTGTAGGAATCCACTCACATTAAGTGAATACACCCAACTTTGATTGTCTAAATTCAACTAAATGTCTTTCAATGTATTTGTTTCACACTTTTAGGAAAGATTTAAAGAGATAATATTCTGATCAAACAAATAGATATTCTATTATAAAATTATACCAATTAAATAATTTAGATTCACAATATTCTTATATAGTGTTGAATTATGAAAGAATGATAAATATATAAATTAAAATGCAAAATAATATTCTAAAAGTTACAATATGAAGGATAAATAATATTTAGCTTATTTAATAATGTGTATGCATATCTGATAAGTATAGGTGTTGAATAATATAGGATGAATATCCACAATGATTCTTTAGATTTTAGAATTTAATTCTCTATCAGTCTTGACACTACCATCAAGATTTGGACACTACCATCTATGTTTGTATCCCAGTTTTGATTCTTTTATCTTGTATGGAGTATTGATCCTTTTTTCAAATGAACACTTATATCTATTAGGGTTCACTCTCAGCTTTAAATTTTTTTTTTAGATCATGAATAGATATACTGGATATTAGTATGTAGCTCAAAACCCTAGGTCCTCTAATTAAGACATGTCATCTTGAAAAATATGGCTTAGTGGGATCAATTGAAATCAATATGGCCTCAAATACCCCTATGTCAATGATTACTAGCTACATAACCATATACATTGAAGAGGTCCTTAAACCAATGTAGTTCTCCCCTTATATTGGCTTGGGTGTGAATAATTATGTGATATGTTATATATGAGTGCATGTAGTGATCTAGCTTGTAACTTAAAATATATTTCTCATGGGAAAACCTTTGAATGCTTAAAACCTATAAGAATAATGCTCTTATGACTAATTTGTAGATATGGAATAATATGGTAATTTTACAAGCTTGAGAGTTACTAGGTATAAGATAGATGTGTGATTGATTGGTATTTCATGATAATGAATGGTATTTGATTTCTATTTAGACAACACCTTTTGAAATGATCTCATAGAAAGGTTAAACTAATACCTCAGGTTGACCCATACATGTTGAAAGATTTGAAAATTTTACCATTTGTAAAGTTTAGACATGAACATTAGACCTATGACACTAGTATTAATGTTAGTGTCTTAGTTTAGATGGTAATGTCTAAGAGGATATAAATTTATTAAAGATATGTAACTTCCAAAGTAGGATATTAATCATTTTTATGTAAATTATGGGCTACAAGTGATCTAGATAATCATAATATTAGGTTCAAACTATAAGATAGTTTATTTAGGCATAATAATAAGGTGAATTCAATATTTTTTGCCAGTGAGAAGATCATAAATTGAAGACTTGAGCCATAATTGATATTTTTCAAGTGTAAAAGACTATTTTATCATATAAAATCACATTCTAATATCTATAATATCCCATGAACTCTACAATATTTTATATAGACAATAAAAATAACTCAAATTCACAAATAGGATCCCAGGATTCAAAATAAAAGACAAAAACACCGATGATCCCTTCAAATTATTTTAACTATAAAGTGTGATGGAATAATGCATTTTTATGATATCATGCAGTGATGCCATGAGTAAACATTTTGAGATATCTTGTAAATTCTGAAGGCCATCATTTTTGTATATGGTCTCATATTGACATAATTTTTTTAAAATTATGTAATTTTCTACATGAATTCAAATATGTACTCTAAAATTAATTTTGATGACAACCATATCCTTATTTATCCCTTTTAATAGAAACTAGCTCTTTTCTATGATTTTAGACACTCATTAATTCTTATTTGACATTTTTTTATCTTACCAACTAAATGAAATGACCTTATTAATCTAAAATTTAGATCATATACCATAAATATGAAGGATTTTAATCTCATAATATATATAGACATAAAATATAAGGATTCACATTTTATCTTCACACATGGGATATCAATTTTATCATTCTCTTTATTTTACTAAATTTGGAAAACTATAGGTTTAATTTCCTAAATAGTAAATGGGTCTAGATTAAGGGGAAAATTATTAAATAAATGTGCCTTAATTAACCTACTAATTTATTGAATCTAGAAGTGCTTAACTGGTTTATACAAATACCAAACAAGGGGATATAGAGTAAAACTTAGCTGATTCTAGGTTGAGATGGAGGAGATAGAGGCTACAAATTACTAATTTGATTGGGCAAACTATCAAAAATAGGATCTAAAAGTTTGTTCTCTACCTAGACAAAGCACTGTAAATGGGACACCTAGAGGTCCAGCACTGTACTCCATGTTTTGGTGTTGCAGTCCCTGGTGTCTAAGCTTTTTGAGCTTTCTAGGTTCTATTCATCTGCTTTGGGAGACTGTATGCCTAAAATATTGAGTCTTAGTCATTTATGAAGCTTCGTGCGCAATTTATTTTATCTTCAAGTATCTTAGTTCCTCTTTATGCTTGATAGGTGATCTCGAATCCAACTAGAAAAAGGAGATAGTGTGTAATATGCACTAAAAATGTGATCAAACCCCATGTGTGGGCATGCTTCCTACATACCAATACTCCAAATAGGAATCAAGGCCAATTTAGTTCTCTTAATTTAAATGTGTATTGTGTAATCATGTGTATGTAATGCAAATGTATGTAAATTTGGTCAAGCTTGATATGATTTGTTATTGGTGTTGGACCTTGGATAGTCTGGAAATAATAGTGGTTGGTTGTATATAGAGAATAGGAATATTTTCTTGAGTGTTTTTTATTATATTTCTAGCTTGTGCCCTTTGAATGATTTCCAACCCCTCGAAATGAACTTTGAATGGGATTTTGTAGGGAAACTAGTGATCCTTAGTTAGATGAACTTTGAATGGGATTTTATAGGGAAACTAGTGATCCTCAGTTAGATGAAATTTTATTAGGCCAATAAGGGAAAAGATAAGGATTCAAGAAAATCTGACCATTTAAGGCTATTGTGGACTTGGACAATAGTGCTGGAAAGTAGACACCCTAGGTCTCAGTGCTATAGTCAAACATATGTCATTATTGTCTAGGGGGAAGGGACCTTACAAGATAGATTTGTACCTAGGAGAGGAGTTTGGGACAATAAGGGATGAATCTAGAAGGCTTTATATGACTAGTAAATAGTGAAAACATGGCTAAGTGGATGTGTAAGTGATTAGGAGAGACCTATGTTTTAGGTGTCATAAGTCATGTTCAAGTTGTACAAACTGCATTTTAGTATGACTACATTTTCCCCCCTTTTATTCTAAGTATGCATCAAAGTGAAATAATAAGATAAAAGAGAAAAAGAGAAGTGTACCTAAACTTACCTATGAGGATAAGTCCAAGAAATTTTGTGATGTTGGATTGTGCATAGTGAGAGCACATTGTACTGTGTAAGTCTACAAAAAGGAACATAAAAGTAGATTAGTTAATACTAGATACACTATATCTAAAATAAGAATGTAAATTTTTGAGAAAGAGAGAGGAAGGAATGAATACACCTCACTGAGTATGTGAACCAATATAAAACCTATTATGTTGTTGGGTTATGCTAGGTGATAATGGAAGTATGCTAAACCAAGAGTTATATCAATGAATGAGCTGAGTGATCAATCGCCTAGAATTTGGCTCAAGAATTTAAAGGTAGGCCTTTTGAATCCATCATTACCAACTATTATAACTTAATGGATCATGTGTGTGCTAATTTATGTCTATACTGTGTGTCCAATCCCTCTGAATAGGTGGCTCAAGAATACAAAGGTTAGCTATACCTTTGTCTCCATCATTACCCAATGATGTGAAGTTAAATGAGAAATTTAGTATAGATGAATGTCATATGATATGGCTCATGGAGCCCATAAAAGTGTTACAATCTAAAAATGTTGGTGTGGATAGCTGAATGTAAATTGGAAACCAAGCCACTCTTGACCACTTTGAAGTATGGAGATTGGACTTGTATAAAAGCACCTACTAAAATTGTAATGAAGGCTTAGGAAGAAGCTTGAGAAATTAGGGACATGGGAAGCAAAATTGTATGAAATTATACTTAAATATTATTTGAACCACCTGTAGATGGAGTAAAGCACGTAAATGCTAGGAATGTGCAAGAAAATGTAATAAACTTAAAAATAGAGAAGGCCCATGTGATGTGCACATTACCCCTAATAATTGGTGTCTAGAACATAAATTTTGAACTAAAAGTTGTATCAACTACCATGTATAAACTAGAAATGGAAACCCTCTTGTCATGCATGATGCCCCCTATATCTATATTCTCTGAGTGAAATAAGTGCTAAAAATTATTGATTTTTGGATTGAACTATACTAGCAAAATGATAATTGAACTCACCTCTCTACCTGATTCTATAAAAACTAAATAGTATGTTGTTTGGAGAATAGTGTTATAATTTGTACACTTTAGGGTCCAACACTATAGTCCCATTTTTGGAATTTTTATCCAAAGCCAAAATTGTTGACTGATCTAGATTCTGAACTATATTATTCTAAAACTACTTTTTTGACCATTAGGAGCTCTGATCTCTATGACAAAACCCTTATGTATTTCCCCCTCTTCTAAGGATATGAATGAAGACCCTATAATAACTTCCCTCAAAAGAAGAAGCCTGCAAGTGTGTTAAGTTACATAAATATTTGATATAACATTGACATATATTATCTCAAGATATAACAAAAGTTGTAGAGAGAGATTGTTAGATCCACAGGGGCATGCCTAGATAGATATAATAATGTAATAACATGTTTATAAGAGTAAATTGTAATTTAAAATGTTATTTTTTAGTGGCATGGAGGGATGGAACATGATTTCCATCATGTCATCCAAGAAGCAAGGTAAATGCATGATTAGAATCATGGCATTGCATACAAAGAAAAACAATCAAGTAACAAGAATATAAAGAAAGAATCAAGAAACACACAAGGGTGGCTAAGGGGCCAAATAATCACACAAGTCATACAAGACATGTTCAAATGCCATATACACACATAATGGGAACAAGCAAAAACTGGCACAAGGCACACAAGCACATTAAAGGCACACATAAAGAACATTGGCAAGTGTCCAAAGGCACACACATATAGATAGGAATAAAAGAGATTTGAAAATGTCCTAAAATACAAGCAAGAAACAAATAGGAACTATAAAATGCAAACACATGTAGCTAATCAAAGCGAAGAGAGGAAGCATGGAAAGTACTAGAAATATAAGCATGCATCTAACAATGGAAAGAAAGAAGCAAGAGTATACAAGATATGTAATACAAGACTAATGTATATGCTATGAAATACAAAAGCCTGATGTATGCTAATGGATGTCGATGTGATATCTATGTAAGTACAGAATGTACTACAATAAAATATCTAGAGTGTATAGTGTAATAATTAAATAACCTAGATGGTGTAGTCATGTAGAGTATGCCCTTAGTGGGTAGATGTATCAATATGTAGCTATAATGTATAATTAAGATGCCCCCTTGATAGGTGGAATAAAGCAATCAAGGATCTGAATGCACTACACACACTCAAAGAAAATCAAATAAAGCTTGATAATATAGATAAATCAATAAAAAATAGCATAAAATAACATAATGTAAGTTTAGCATATTGGTTAACAATGTAAAACATAGATAATGTATACAATTGACATGTTTTTGGTGTTTTTTCAAAATTTTGAATGTTTTTTGTATTTTGAAGTGTCATTTTTTTGTATTTTTAAAATATTTGAACCATGTGCAATCAAGCAAGAGAGTTTATGTACAATCAATGCTGAAAATAAATGATACTAACCAATGAATCTTGGATGGGACCTCTTATCATGGTGTCATGTATCAAATGATGGAATCATGCATGATTTTGAAGCATAATTGAATGGATAAGAATATGACTTTGTATATTTGGATTCATCATGGGTATCTTTAAAATCATAATAACCTATATTGTTCTACTCATCATTATCCTATTGATTTTGAACTAATGGATTGCTAGTGTTGACTATTGTTATATCTAAATATTTTCCTTTGATAAATTATGTTTATGAATGATTTGCCTTAATATATTTAATAAATCCCAAAACCAGGTGAAAAACATTATCATCTACTAGAATAGGAGTAGTAATGCCTTGAGCATGTTTCCCCAACCCTTGACCCTGATAATCAAACTATTGTAGATATCTTTGACCAAACCCATACTGAATTGAAATTTGAGCCTCATTTTGGAGAGGTATATTTTCATATTTTTCATGCCTGACCTATGCTTGTGGTATTATTTGTTGCTTTGATTTTGCTTGTTGATCCTTTTGTTGTTTTGAGTTTTACTTTGGTAACCACTTTTGTACTATTTCTAAATTTAACCCTTTGTGAATGTGTTCCTATGTTGTTGTGGATTGTTTGACTGATTTATCTTGTACAAAGTCCTCATTAACAATTATCTATTGTATATTATTTTAAAATGCTAAACATGTATCTATGTGATGCCCATGCATCTATGATATGCACAACAATATCTAGATCTTCTCATTGGATGTAGAGGAGGTAGTTTGATCAATTTAGTATTAATATTTTTTCTTAGTAGCTCACTTAAACTCTTATTTTATCTTTGAATTTTTTTAAACAACTAGTTTTAGAGTTACTTTTTTGTGATTTGTTGTTTTGATATGTAACATTGCTTGCAACTGATTGACTAGGTGAAGGTGCATATACATAATTGACACTAGGGTGTATTTGAAGCTTTTGTATTGTAATATAATTTTCTAGATGTTGTGATATTTTCATGTAATATTTTATTTTGTGTTTTTAAATCTTAAATTATCTTTCTCATACTATTTATTTTAGCATTTAGAGTCTCATGAGTGAAAACCTTAGTTACTTCCAATTGAACATGTAAGCACATATGTTTGAGAGGTTTTGAAAAATTTGTAGGCTAAATGTATTCATTAGGAAAAATAGTAGAGGATACCTCACATTTTTTATGGGTGATAACATGGAATTGGTTAGAGGTAAATTAGCTATCACCCTCTTGAGGGAGAGGACGAGAAGGGATTTCTTTCCTCTGCATAAGATATGATAGTGAAACAAGAGTAGCCAAAGAGGCATATACATCTAGGTATAAACTATGCATATAGGATAAAATACATGTAATTGGAATTATAAATTTAATAAAAATATGATTATAAATAACATTCCACATGAAAGATAGAAAACAAGGGATAGAAAGCTTGAATTTGTGCATGTATGCATATGAAATTGTGACATGTGCTATGACATTTCTAATGTGTTTATCATTATAAACTTGTATATTTTTACCTATGAGAGATAAAGAGAAAAGTTTAGAAACCATGTATTTTTTAAATAATTCATAAATATATTTGAAATGTATTATAACATTTTTTATGTGTTTAGCATGATAAGCTTAAATTTTTTTTCCATATGAGAGATAGAGAATATGCAAAAGAAATATTGAAATCTTGTGCATGTTTAGAAAATAATTTTTTAATATCATCCCTTATTATGAAACATAAGCATGAAATTTAAATTATTAATCTTTTTAATAACATATGATATACTTCATCATTAATGTACATGATAGGGCCCATTATTCTGTCTTTGTTATTTGCAAGAAATGTAAGAAAAGTTTGTAAATAAATGAGCATCATTTTTGCAATTTGAATATGGATGTAAGGTGATACCTCAACAATAAAAAATGTTATAGTATATGTAGCTAGGTATTTTTAAAAATACTATAAAATTTTTAATTTGAAATTGATTTTATGAGTTAGCTTTTCAACTAAAAATGTAGAAAATGATTAGAAAAAATTTGGAAAAATAACTAGGAACTAGTTAATTGAACTAGGGTTTAAAATGATTTTTTTTCAAAATTAGTATGATAATTTGAAAAATTTGTTCTGAATTTGTATAATTTATCTTGAAAAATTTAGGAAAAATATGAAAATATTTCTAAAATTAGCAATATATTTTTCCTAGTGTTTGTATGTAAATAGGACCTAGTATGTGCAAGCTAGGGTTTAAGTGAATTATTGAAAATATTTCAATTAATTTGTAGTTGTATGATTTATAAATTTAGTAAAATAAATAAAATATTTCAAAAAATCATAAATAATTACCCTTAGGGTTTCTAGGGTTTTTGGATAAAAATTTAAAGTAAGTCGATTTTACCAAATATTTTATTGAATTTAGGAAACTATAGGTTTAATTTCCTAAATAGTAAAGGGGTCTAGATTAAGGGTAAAATAATTAAATAAATGTGACTTAATTAACCTAATAATTTATTAAACCTGGAAGTGCTTAATGGGTTTCTAAAAATACAAAATAAGGGGATAAAGAGTAAAACTTATTTTGGGCTGAGACATAGAGGTTGCAAAATATCGATCTGGCTAGGTAGACTATCAGAAATAGGATCTAGAATTTGTTCTCTACCTAGAAAGGAGCACTATAAATGAGACACTTGGAGGTCCAATACTGTTTTCCAAGTTTTGGTGTTGTAGTCCTTAGTGTCTGAGCTTTTTGGGTTATGTTCATCTACTTCAAGAGACCATATGACTAAAATATCAAGTCCTAGTTATTTGTAAGAATCTATGTGAAATTGATTTTGTCTTCAAGGATCATATTTCCTCTTCATTTTTGATATGTGATCTTGAATCCAAAAGGAAAAATGGGTTAGTGTGTAATATGTATTGAAAGTACGATCACACCCCATGTGTGGGCATGATGCCTACATACCAATACTCCAAAGAGGGATAAAGGCCAATGTAGTTCTCCCAATTAGAATGTGTATTGTGTAATAATGTGTATGAAATGCAAGTGTATACAAATTTGGGTAAGTTTGAGATGATTTATGATTGGTGTGAGAACTTGGATAGGCTAGAAATAATAGTATTTGGCTATATGCACAAAATAAGAAGATTTTTTTGACTGTGCTTTAGTATATTTCTAGCTTGTGCCCTTTGAATGATTTATAATCCATATAAATGATCTTTGAATGGGATTTTATAGGGAAATTAGTGATCCTGGGTTAGCTAAACTTACATAAAGATGACAAGGGAAAAGATAAGGATTTAGTAAAATCTAATCATTTGAGGCTATTGTGGACTTGGAAAAGTGGACACCCTGGGTCCTATGCTATATTCAAACTTATGGCACTATTATCTAGGTGAAAGGGACGCTAGTGGATAGATTTGTTCTTGGGAGATGAGTCTTGGATAGTAGGGGCTGAATTTATAAGGCTTTGGATGACTAGGAAATAGTGAAAACATGCCTAAGTGGGTTGTGTAAGTGAGTAGGAAATACATATGGTTTGGGTGTCACAAGTCATGCTCAAGTTGTAAAAATTATATTTTAGTATGACTACACTCTTACACTATATTTTTCCCCTCTCTCTAGGAGAGTTATTTCCAACTTATGGCACTATTGTCTAGGGAGAAGGCACCTAAGGGAATAGATATGTGCTTGGAAGAGGAGTTTAGGATAACAAGGGTTAAATATAGAAGGTAGGGGAAAAGGGACATTAATGGATAGATATGTGCCTTGGAGAAGAGTTTGGAATAGTAACGGTTGAATCTAGAAGGCTTTGGATGATTGGTAAATAGTGAGAACATGCCTAGGTGGGTTGTGTAAGCGAGTAGGAGAGATCTATGGTTTGGGTGTGACAAGTCATGCTCAAGTTGTATAAATTTCATTTTAGTATGACTACACTCTTGCACTATACTTTTTCCCTCTCTCTAGGAGTGTGATTTCCAAGACCTATAAAGCTAGGTTGATTAGAAGTTCATGGATCCTCCTAATTATTGATGCCTCTAACTGTACCATAAGGTTCCTTAGTGTTCAAACAACACTTCTCATTTTAGAATTCAAGGAATTTAGAGCATGAGCAGTAGATTATGGAAACATGATGTCACCTATGGTGAAATAGTAGTAGAGATATGTATTGGTGTCCCACAAATTTATAATGAGTGATGGTTGGGAACCATCATGGTACATTATTTATGAGTTACAGAGAATCTATGTTAATACTTAGTGAATTATGATCCAAATTTCATCTATAGACTAATATAAGTGGATATTTATAATTAAGTTTAAACTAAATTTATTTGGTGTAAAAAAAGAGCAAAGAGAGGGTAAGGCAGAAAAGAGAGTGAGTGATGACCAATTTTAGTCATAAATATCATGACAAAGCATCAATTGCAAATGAGTATGTATTCAAACCAATATACAATGTAAAACAACCTTATATCAAATTCAACTATATATTAATAAAACTTCAAAGGATAATGTAAAGATTCACAAGTAAGAACCCAGTCTACTTTAAGGATTTATTACTATAATCAAATAACATGTGCACATCTGAATATAGAGCAAAATGAAATGAATCAAAACTCAAGATCCTCTAACTAATCTAGCATATGGATATATTAGAAACCCTATGATTATAAAATGCAACCCATAATTCAAAGAAACTATTCAATTTCAAGACATCAAACTACTAATTGAGAGAAAAGCTTTATTAGCAATTGACATATCAAATGTGGACAATATTTGCAATAGTCCTTGATTATATTAATTGTTTCAAGTGTATAAAAATTTCTCAAACATTATCTCTATTTTACAAATGGTAATACATGCCTTTATATAAAGATTTTTAATTGTATCGATCAGTTACAATATACAAGTGTACAAAAGACATGGATAATTGTCTTTCTTAGTATGTTTCTAGAATACACTTGCTTTTTAAAATTAGACAAACCTACGGGAAACATGTTAACAAATTATCATATGCCTTTACAATGGAATATTCATATTCAAAATATTAGAATGTTCTATAAATATAATATTGTCTAATTTATTGGTGGGGCATCCATTTATTGTTATTGGAGGATGCTTATGGCTTTAGTATGTTTCATATCAACTAGCTTTAAATCCATGATAGGCTTCAAGATACACTCTTCCTCTTGATGTGCCAAGTCCTTGAGTTCTCTATCATTTTTGGTTCTCTATCATTTTTGGTCATGGCTTCTTTAATGCTCCTAGCTTAATTTATCCTTTCTCTAGCATTGAATATCATGTCTAGGATCAAACTATTATCAACCCCAGATTGACCTTGGCTCTTTCTTTTGATTTATTGAGTTACTAAAGTAGCAATAAGTTTGAAATATTCATCACTTATGATTCGAAGGGTAGTGGGTTTTACAGGGTTTATAAACATAGTCCCAAGAAGCTATTTAATCATTGCAAGCATCTCTTTATCATCTTCTAGGAGCCTTTCCACATTATTTTTCCATGCACTCAAACTTTGAACCTTATCAACCACAACTCCTATACTTGCGCTCAAGTGTCCTAAACTAAGGGTTTTGAAGCCTAGGATCTATTTCCTTCTTTGGATGTTGAGAATTCAAATATTTTGTCTTATAAGTCTTGACATTGGGTGACCTAAAACTTGGCTAATGTACACTACTATTATAATGTACTCTACCTCATCTTCATTATTTTGAGTTCCTCAAACATGTTGTAAAACGACTCGTAAAGCATTTTAGTCATTGCCTTAGGTATTGATAGAATTTTCTATGTCTCCAATTTTTTTTTCTCTTTCCAAATTATAGATCCTCTATTTTATTGATCTAACCCATTATTCTATTGTGATAATTGAGCCTCAATTAGGGTCTGAACATCTTCTTCATGAATAGTGGCCTCACCAAGTTATTGACCTCCTACCAAGGTCAAACCTACAAAGGCTCCACCTTTTGGAAGGTGAATTCCTTAGCTCCCACCATAGCCTTCTTGGTGGTGACCATATCCAATATATCTATCTTTGGATTACATTTCATGGTTGTGTATAACTCTATAAATTTTAAAGGCTCTGAGACATATACATTGATGCTTCTTGATGCTCCAAGAGAAATCATCTTCTTGTTTTTTCATCCTAGAGTAGCCAAAATTCTCCTTTATTATTTTTATTTTACCATGGACCTAATCTATGGCTTCATTTCATCATGCACTTCCACATTTTTCATGTCCTATGAATGGGAAAGAGTATGGATCTTTTGTAATTTTCCATAAATGAACTAGCCAAGAATGACTAGTCCATGAATTGGGAATTCATCACTGAATAGATTGAGTTCACTGGTGGGGTGAGTAAAGGTAAATATTGGTCTCTTCTTTGGTCTAATAGGAAATAATGCTATCTCTACCTTCATCTTCTCTTGAGATGACATAGGGACAAGCTATTTTCCTTTCTCTCCTCTAGGCTCCCATGCTTGGATTTGAGTCTCTTCAAATAGTTCCTCTTCCTTGTCAGTATCATATGCCTCTACAAGTTCCTTAAGGGCACCCTCAAGTGTCTCTTCTATCTCTAAGGCTATCATATCTATATACCAAACTAGGGAAGGTGGCCTTTATGGGAGTGTTGAAGATGAGGTCCCCTCTCTAGGTCCCTCTTCTAATTTCACCTCTCTCATTTTTTCCTTACCATGGCCTTGTTAATCTTGGCCTTCCATAATTTGCCCTTGAGGCTATGGTTGTAGCTATTCTACTTGGGGTTGTTCATGGGCTATCCTAAATGGTCCATGTAGAAAATGATATAATAAATGGTGCATTTATCATGCCTCTCTTAATAGCTTATCATCTTTGGTCAATGTATGATCAATTTTGATGTTGGGCCCTTGGATCCTAGCCAACACCTCTTCATAATTATTATCCTTGATGTAGATTGTGTCATGAACACCAATCTAATGTATGCATTTAGACATGGGGAGTTTCTTCTCCTTTAAATGGCTACTAAATATGTTTTTTAGGATCCCACATCTTGAGTTCATCAAGATAAAACCCAAATGAATATATGTGTTTGGCCATGGTATCAACTTGTTTCCAATCCTAAATTATATTTATTCTAATGGTTAGATAGAAGGGGTGGAGAAGACCCTTCCTATTTTCTTTAAAAATCCCATCAATTCCATTAATGAGATGGGAGGTAATTTCTTTCTTGACAAGCTCACTTAGAAAATAAACTAATAATCTATAAGGCTGGGACATAATCCCCTCAATCCTGATGATTATGTAATTAGGGTAGTACCAGTTGTCACCCATCATTTAAACATACTTCTTGATTAGTGGGTGGACCCTAGGCATCGGAACACCTATTATAACCTCCACTATGGTTGGGTAGAAATAGTCACAAATAAACTACATATGGTTGATGTATTTAAAGATATGTAATTTAGATTAATGGTGGGAAATGGTAGTTTTTCCCTCAAGAGAATAATTTGTAGTACCAAGGAAGTAGATTGAGGCAAGAAGGGCATTTAATAGGTATGACATCATATAAAACTACTTAGATATATTCCTTTTGATTATAGTGAACTGATTAGCTAAGAAGACATTGATTGAATATCCAATTAGAGGGGTGACCTTTTATTCCACCATGAAACTCACATAGGGAACCCAAATTTTTCTCACATAGGTGGTTGAAAGGGCTTTAATGGATCAATTTAATAGGGTCATTATAGCTCTTATTCCTTCCTTAAATTGAACTATTGGGATCTTTCCTTTAAAGTCCCTAAATATATGGGGCCCTTGATGCAACCAAGGTCTATGGATAAATTATAGGTCATGAGTTTTGGTCCATTCTTTGATCTTTGATAGGTCCATATGTGGAATTGGTAGTTTATAATATTTATCAAAGTCTATAGTATAAATATAGGTTATCTACTTGGAATTTCCCTCCTTGATGATCCTTTCATTATCTACCCTAAAATCAATAAAGATGGGGGCAAGGACATCTATACAATGTTGTACCTTGGTTTTTGTAGTAGTTTGGTGAAGGCTATCCATTTGGATATAGATCAAGTCATAATGCCTCTAGCTCACCATGGCAATCCTCTGTACTTCTTTTGTGATGAGCCTTATTTCCTCCATGACAAATAATAATTAAGACCAATTCCTAATGACTGAGACATTCAGAGCTATAAGGTCTAATTTGGTGTCTTTAAAGATTCATCCTTCAGTATCTATCGATAAGTAGAGCTTAATATCTTCCTTCAATTGTTGTCTACAAGCTGCCATGGTCCTTGTTTCTTCAAATTGTTCACACTAGTTTTCAAATACATCTCTGTGAAATCTCTTCTACACTCAAAACACAATCAAGCTCTCCTTAGATCAAATTATGACCAAATGAATTCAATTGGGTCACTTTTATGTAATTTTTAGTGTTTTGGAGCTTTAATGGTAGGATATATTAGAGTCTAGCTTATACGTGCCCTGGATTTCATTTGGACTTTTACCTTTATAGTTTAGAATTTTTTAGCCCCTAAGATCTTTCATTTTTTCCTTTTATGCTTGTGTAGTGCTTATGTTGCATTGGTCTAGACCTTTTATAACATTTTTCATAAATGCCTTTGAGCACTAGCCATTAGTATTTAAAATAACTTATTTTATTTCACACCATTCAAATAAAATATTGAATTAGCATGAGCGATTGATCATAATATAGGCCCTTACCTATGATTATCTCCTTTTTAACTAAGCCCATGGTTGTGACACTTGGCATCTTTGCATGTGTTCCCCATGCTTCGTATCTTACATCATTCATTTATCGAATGAGCATTGGCCACATGGTGAGCTTGTGGGCATATGAAAAGTCATGAGTGCTTTCATGCCATTGGATCATCTTCTAGTGATAAATCATGAACCATTGGATCATCTATCATCTTTGATTTTAATGTTCTTTCACCATGCATCAACCTCATGGGATCTTGGGGCTTTGTTTGAAAATTCCATGGGATCCTCACGTCATTGGATCATCCTTTAGTGATAAAGCATGAACCATTGATCTGTAGAGATTCCCAAACTTTAAGTAAGTACATTATTAAAATAAGACTTAGGATTAAATTGCTTAGGCTAAGGTTTATTACATGTTTATCAAGCTCAAATCAAACCTTAGGATAAGAGATTTATGTCTAAGTTTTCCAAATTATATAAATGGGATCATGGCTAATTATTTTTAGCCAATGTTTACATTATGTTTAGCAAACACAATGTATGCATTGGTCTAAAATATTTATTCCCAACCTTACAAATCATGCTCAAAAGGGGTTCCAAAATTATATAATGGTCTAATGTTAGATAAGGTTTCAATGTATTAACAAACACATGAAAAACTTTAATTACATGCATTTAGCCTAATCTCTACCTTTCAAAGCTCATTTTAAAATAAAACTTAGTATAAGTCTATAGTTTGAAGTTCAAGGTATTTAAATGAAATACAATGGAACCTTAAAGTATAGATTTAGACTAATTCTATTTTGCATATACTTAGACCGTGAGACCATTTCCATTTTTTCATACTAAAGATTTTATTGTTTGAGCATCTTTTGAGCGCTTCCTTAAGAGACTTCTCAAAATTCTAACAAGATTTTGGAGTGTATTTCAATTCTACAATCTTGTGGATGTCAAATATGTCCTTGAAAAAGCTAAATGATGGTCACGTGAACATCAATTTTAAAATAGTGAAAATTTTAATTTAATGTGTGTAAAGTTGATGATTATGCAGATGTCAAATATGTCCTCACAGACGTCAAATGATAGTCATGTGAACATCAAATTTAATCTCATTAAATTCTTATGACTTAATGCAGGAATGCCACTTGGCACTCCATATGGATTTTGAGGATATTGGACTTGATTCAATCTATTGGATCAAAATTTATGATGTAGTGAGAGCCATATGATCATGATGTAAGAACTTACTCATGATTGGTTATTCCTATCAGGTGGGCCCCTTTGCTTTTAATCCTTGAATGCAAGGGTACTACATGTTGATCATTCAAACATTCTATAATATTTTGACCTTTCAACTATGTTTCAATGGATCTGATCAGGTCCTTGTGATGAATTGAAGACCATTGATCATGATTTGAGAGCTTAAATGTGATTGGAAAGGTGGTTATGTGTGGGATTATATTAGGCTTTCCTTGCACTATCTAATTATATCCCTATGATAAAGTGTGAACCACTAGATTATCTAGTATGCATGTTTTTAAGTCAAATCTTGAGCTTTCCTCACTCCATTAGATTCAATTCCATGATAAAGTGAGGGCCATTAGATCCTACAAGATACAAAAGAGTTATGTTAAGACTGCAATGATAAAAAGACTTAGCTTAAGGTGTTATAACTAAGGTTTTAATTATATTAATAAATATGTCAGGGCCTTAAGATTAAATTCTCAATCTAAGTTATAAATAAAAGGACTGAGATAACATAAAATTGGACTCAAGGAGCCAAAACTTAAGCTAAGGTGTTGAGACTAAGGTCCTATTTGTATTAATAAATACAATGGGACCTTAGGGTTAAAATCTTAGGCTAAGTTAGCAATTATTAAAAGGACCCTACAGAATCAATGCTAGTTAGGCATATAAGTAACTTTAAAGGGGTCAATAATAAAGAGGACCAAATTTTTTAAGTTAAATTTTAGTTGTGTTGAAAAACATGACTAAGTTTAAAACATGGGTTTTATACTTAGGCCCAAAATATATTTTTAAAAGGTTCTTAACAATTTTTTTCCTAGCAATATTCAAATTTGAACTAAGGGTTTTCTAGGGTTTTAAAGCATGAATTTCTTAGGAACAAACACCATGGAACCTGTAATTAAAATCAATAAAGACCATTCATTAGAAATGTTAGCTAAAATTCAAGCAAAACATAATAAAGTAATCTTGATTTTGATGAAGTGGATGATCTTCAAATTATACAAATGATGTTATCATGCCATATTTTCATGTTTGATTTCTAGGGTTTCTTAAGGGTGCCAATTTTCAAAAATTAGGGGTATGTTAACCCCAAAAAAGGGTGAATCATAGGGTAAATATAGCAATATGTTATAACTTAGAGATTCTAATTTAGATAAATAATTAGGTCATTCACTCCATTTGATCAATATCATCATCTAGATTAGGTCATGGTTGAAACAAAACTTGCACTTGTAAACTTAAGGTCAAACACCAAGACATATTCATACTATGTGTGTGATTTAATTTCACTTACTATTTGCCATAGGGTTTAAGAAACAACTTTCAGGTTTCTTATCCTTAATCACTAAGACTTGACTTATAACATGTTAAGATGTTCTTTAGGAACCATGCTTTTAGCTTAGGCATTGCTCTACTATGAGCCAAGCGTCCATAGCCCTAATAGAGATGACTTTCGATCCTCTTAAGGCCTTGATCCACTACTATACAAACATCCATAGCCTTGGTGGAGATTACTAAAATCACCTATGCCTAAAATCTTTTGATCTTGCATTACATCCTTTTTTGTATTTTCTTTAAATCTTTATGCTTTTATCAAGGTTGGGAACCAAAATAGCTAGATTTTAGGATTTGGTCAACTATTAAATATTCAAATAATCACATATGGAAAAAATCATTATCTAAAGCAAAGATGTTGATTAAGTGCTAGTATGGCTATACAATGATAGTCTGAGTCCTCACCCTAAAAGTGTAAGTTTTCTTAAAAACATTTGGGGTCAAGATAATGGTCAACTTCTTATGAAATGATTCACTTATTCTATTGGTATTTTTTAGTTTCTATATATTATAAAATTATGCTTAAATTTTAGGACCATGGTCATTATCTACATGGGGTAAACACCTTGATTTCTAAATTTTAGGAATTTTTGAGAAAATTTCATAACTTTAAGCTTAGGATTGTCTAAAGTGTCTTATTAGAATCAAATAATAAAGAAGCAAGAAATAAACACACACAAAAAAAGCAAGAAATTAAAGGAAATCAATAAATATATACATGTTTATGTACAAACAAGGGATAGAAAGGAAAGAACTGAACATAGACTAGATAACCTATGTACTATAAATCTAACCATCTTACAGTTTACTCCATGAAGACCTCAAGAGGATTAGTAAAGTAGTGCTTGAGGTACTACATAATGGTGGGTAATGTAAAATTTTCTCCTTGTAGATCTTTGAGATTGAAAGTGTTTTTCCCCAATGTTTCCATAATCTGGTATGGGCCAATTTACAAGGGGGTGAATTTTCCATGTTTTCCTTTAGGCTCAAATGCTTTGTCCCAAAGGATAACTAAGTCTCCTTGTCTAAACACCTTAATCTTTGACCCTCTTCCATATATTATTGCATGAATATATACATGGGAAAATTAAGAGTGATAGGAAAAATGGGTTCCTTTCCATACACTAAAACTATTGGAAAGGATCTCAATGCTTACTTGATCCTTATCCTATCAGTCCAAAGTGAAAATTTAAGGAGCTTATGCCAAGTCCTAGGCTTATTTGTAGTAGAATTTTTATTTGCCTTCATTATGTTTTTATTTTAAGATTTAGATACTACATTCCATTGGGGATAATGTTTGGATACAAACTTGAGAGTAATGCCACTATAATAAGCCCATTCAGTCATCTCTATATATATGAAGTCAAATCCATTATCACACACTAGAGAGACTAGAGTTCCAAACCTAGTACAGATGTTTTCCTCTAAGAAGTTGATCACTTATTCAATCCTACTTTATTTGGTGGTTATATCTTCAGTCCACCTTATATAATATTCTTTGGTAGTTAGGACATATTTTTGACCTTCAGATGAATTAGGGCTGACTACCACAACAAAGTCTAACCCCCATTGTGCAAATGGTTTATCAACCATGACTGGTTGTAGAGGCATTGATGCCTTTGGTTCCTTAGTGCTAAAAATATGATATGAGTGACACTCCCTCACAAGTTTGTGAACATCCTTAAAAATATTTGGCTCATAATAACTAGCTCTAAGAATTTTATGTGTTGTCGTTCTCCAAGATAGATGTCCACTGACCAACTTTTCATGAAAGGTGTTCATGATTTAGGTGGCTTCTTCTTGTGAGACACATCTCAAGTAAACCCCTTCAAAATTTGTTTTATACAAGACCCCATCCTTAATTAGGTAATGGGATAACTTCAACCTTAAGTCTCTCCTTTTCTCCCTAGATAATCCTATAATACAAGTACCATTAATTATTAAATGTATGAGTGAATCATACCATTCACTACCTTGAAAGTTTTGTTGATCTACTTGCATAATAATTAACCTAGGGTTAGCATTACCAATCATTTGGATTAGACCTTGGCACCTTACCAATTTTGTTGTTTTCATCTCCAAATCATACTCTTGCAAAACTGACATCCACTTACCTCAGCATTCTATCAACTCATTTTGACTTAACATAAGTTTGGTGGTAGGGTCAGGTAAGATAAAATGCACCTTATTTCTAAGGATATAATCCATGAATTTCTTAACAACCTTCACTAATGTATATGCATACTTATCAATCAATGAATAATTTAACTTAGCATTCTTAAAATTAGTCCTCATAAAATCTATTGGGTGATCACACCCATCAATCTTTTGAGTTAACACTATAGACATAGTGTGGTTAGATGAAATAGAATAGAGGTAGAAGTCCCTTTAAAAGTCAAGAATTATGAGGACTAGAGCATGGATAATGGCCTCCTTGATATCATTGAATGTATTTCTAGATTATTTATTCCATGTGACTTTGGCATCCTTATTTATCATGTCATTTAGTGGCTTGACAATCTTTGTAAAGATTAAAATAAACTTTCTTAAAAAATTTATCTTACCAAAGAATGACTTTAGCTCTTTCTTACTATTTAGAGGTTATGTTCTAGATATGGCCTCCACTCTTCCAAGACTTATAGATATACCATCCTTATTTATAACATGACCTAATAATTTTACTTATATGACATAAAAGATACTCTTCTTAGCGTTTAAGGAGATGGCATACCTTCTACATCTTTACAAAACCTATTTTAAATGCATGAAGTAATCTTCCATGTTTTTAGAAAAAACTTTTAGATCATCCATATATATAATAATACACTTACCTATTATGTCCTAGAAGGCATGGTCCATAGCTCTTTTAAAAGTAGCTCCTACATTGATTATCCTGAAGGGCATCCTCTTGTAAGCAAAGGTTCCCCACTTTATTACAAAGGTTATTTTCATTTTGTCTTCTTTATCAACCAACACCTAGTTGTAACCTAAAAAGCCATTAAAAAAAGACAACATAACTGAACCTAAAATAATTTCAATCACTTGGTCTAGAAAGGGAAGGGGATAGTTTTCTTTTTCTAATGTTTTATTTATGTTTATGAATTTAATACAAAGTTTAATCTCACCATTCTTCTTCCCAACTAGCACCAAGTTAGCCACCCAGGTAGAATACGTGATGGGGAAGACTATCCTATCATCTAGTAATATTTTGACTTCCTTAAAGATTATGGGTTCTAGGATAGGGTTTATAGGCCTTTGTTTCTACCTGAATGGTTTGCAACTATCCTTAAGGGGTATAGTATGGGTAATCACTCTTGGATCAAATATCTCTAAGTCATCATAGGACCATGTTATGACATCTCTATATTGGGTAAATATCTCTTTGGCCTTCTTGTTCTCAATGTTTATATAGGATTTTACAACATTTACTAGTTGGGGTTAATATTGGAGGCCAAAATTAACATTATAATATTTCCCACTTACCTTGGGAATCTTAGAAACTTTAGCTAGTTTCTCCTCATCAAATAGTCTTTATAAAGCAATCATCCCCTTTAGGATCTTATTTTCATTTAGCTAAATGACTTTACCATCAAAATTGTCCTATTTAGATGAAATTTCATTAGTTTCATCAATAATATGAGCATCAAATGCCCCAAAAGTGGTCATGAAATCCAATATCTATTGATCATTATTGAAAACTTGAAAATGGTTAACATTATTAGGTATTGAAGGATAAGGGATCAACTCAATGCTAAATTTGGGGAATCTTAGTTGGGCATGAGGTTGGTCACAATATATGCCAAATCATTAGCAACTTGATTTTCATCTCTTGGGATAGAGGTAATGTTGAAAGCATCAAAGGACTCAATCAAATTGTAAACTCTAAACTTATACATTTTAAGATATGAGAGCTTGTATTGGTATTTACTCCTTACTCAATTGAACACTAGTTATGAATCCCCATAAACTAGTAGTTCTTTGACATTATTATTTAAATAAAATTACAAGCCTAAGATAAGGGATTCATATTTAGCAAGGTTTTTAGTACAAGGGAATTGGATCCTATAAGAAGCATGTACTTTCTATTAGTACAGTTAATTAAGACAACACAAAGACCTACTCCAATGTAACACTTAGCACCATCAAAATGAATTTTACATAGTCTAGGAACAACATGTATACCCTTACGACCACATACCTTATCAGTCTCTAGGGTGAAAAACCTTAAGTCTAAGTTAATTATATTGACCCTCTCATTTACAAAATTGTACTTAGTTATCATATGTTTCATCCATGGTTCTCTCTCAACCCCAGTTGGATTAGGGACTCCCTTCCAAGGTAGCCACAAATGTGAGCAGTATGTGGACATGTAACCATTAAAAGCCTTGGTCCATTCCCTACTCAATAAGATTACATAAACATTAGGTATATAAACAACTTGGATATTAGTGAATTTTTTCACCCTAGGATCAAAAGCTAGTTTCATGTGCACATTTAAAATCTCCCCAATCACCTTAACTCTAGATTTTTCTAATTGGGTGACAACCTTATCATAATTAATATGATTCAAGCCAAGTTTTTTTCATATACCTATAGGTATGATGTTTGTAGAAGAATTAGAATATATCAAGCAATTATGTAAGTTATTACCAAACATCCTGACAGTTAGCAATAAAAGAGGAGACTCAGCCTTGGCTTTGTGTATAGTCACATTAGCATGATCAGCCTTAGGTGGATTTTTGGACTTATTTGATAGAGATTACATCAAAAGGTCTCTTTGCTTTGCCATCTATATTAGTTCATGCAAAGTTATATTATCCTTTATCTTCTTCATGTCCTTAACTATGTTATATCTAGTTTTATTATAAGAACTATGAATATCAACATTGGGTTTAGAAGTACTCCCTTTAAGGGGTTTAGGATTTTTACTTGAAGAAGTGTTTAGAGGAGTTCCAAAGTTGTTTGGAGGTGTTGAGGTGGTTAAACGATGCCTTTGATTTCTATTACTTAAGGGATAGGTCTTTTTCAAGAATGATTGAAAGGCTTGGATCTCCTCAGGGATCTCATAAAGTTATTTTCCTCTTGAAAGGGGAATTCAAAAGTTTCTACCATGAAATCTTGATCAGATGACTTGGATCCAAAAACATTGGTACCACTTTATTTATTAAGGACTACTTTAAATGCATCCAACTCCTCTTGTAAAGCCTCAAAGGCCTTGTAAAACTCAATACAATCAATCTCTCCATGCTTGGATGTGTAATGTACCCTATAATAATCAGGTGATGCAATTTCATTGAGGTTAATGTCCATGGTATTATTTTTAGAAGATGTCTCATTATTCTTATTAATATGAAAACTATCATTCTAAAATTTATTAGTTGGTCTATTATGCCTTTGAAATGAGAAGTTCCTACCTAAACTTTTAGAAGTATTTCCAGCTTGTTTTTACAACTGAAGAAAATCAATGCTCAAATTTTGGACCATTTTTAAGATAGATTCATTCTCAATTTTAAGAGTTTTATAATTATGTAACTGGTTGTTGTTAGTAGATGGTACCAAATCCCTTTGATCATTTAGATTAAAGCCATTAGTACGATGATTTAAGAATCTTAAATTTTTATTTGGAGATGCATGACTCAATGGTAATTGATTTAAGTTTGGGAGTTGGTTTAATGTTAGGATATTTTGGTTGTTGATGGAGAATAAGTTCATCACAGGCATATATGGGTTGATGTTTGGCATAGAGTATGCAATTTATCCTTGGGGTTACATCTAATCATTGATGGTGACTATGTTGGAATAGGCCCTAGCTAATAAAGTTATAGTTGGCATGGATCTCTTTAAAAACATAGAGGTCATGGGATCTATTACATCCTTGTAGATTTCTAAATCTAAGACATCATTAGGCTTATAGGTTTCTATGGTCCTGCTATACATTTTTTGAAATATAGCATTAAAGGACCTAATAGGCTCATTTGTATCCCTTATAATAGTGGTGAATTGATGGTAAATAACATAAGGACCAATAATTTTACCGAATTGATGTATAAAAACACCAATGAAACCATCCCAACTGGTGATGTAATTATTAGGAAAGTTCAATAACCATTCATAAGTAACATATTTAAATTTGAAGGGGAATAAACTACAAGTTAAATCCTCATGCTCAACATTTATCAGTCTTAAGGCAACCTTGAAGGAATTATTGTGCTCTTTAGTAGTTATAATATTAGTTGGACTAAATGTAAGAAAATACTTCTTGGAATTGCATGGGAGATCATGCACCACACCTAGTACATTAGTTGAATATTCTGCCAACCAAGGCATACCTAAATGGATATTGAAGGCATAGGTACCTTGAAGAGGTGAAGTTGGCAAAGATTTGGATCTTCTAAAACTACCATTGTCATGTCTTGCTTTTCTATGAACCTTAAGTTTAAACAAAGGTTCCCTAGTCTCTAACTGTGATCTTGTTCTAATCCTAGGCAATTTCAACTTGAAACTTGAATATCCTACCTAAAATATGATGTATCATGTTAAATTATATAAAGAACAAGAGTTAGACATGCACATTTAGCTTATTTTACAAATATTTTATGAAAAACTACAAAGGATGTTGATATTTGATTGAATTATCACAAAGATGCATTTAATTACATGATTATGATCTATCTTTATAAGTATAAGCCTAAAGTAACTTATATATATGAAATATATGCCAAATCGTGATCAAAGTGATTCATCCTAACCTTAAATACTATGGATTTTCAAAGTTTAAGTTAAATTTATAGAAAACAACATCAATATCTAAAATAACTTCAATATTTATCTAAGGAAGCACAAAGATGTGTCACAAATAACAAAGTTTAATGATATTTATACTTTTACGAAAATAATTTACTTAAAATCACAAAGATACACTGATCTTAGATAAAAACAAGATAAGATCAATAAATATTTAAAGAATTAATAAGCCCTCCTTCTAGCACCAACAAGAAACACCTTGTTGATGGCTCTAAGTGTACCATAGGGTTCTTTAGTGTTCAAATAACACTTCTCATTTTAGAATTCAAGCAATTTAGAGCATGAGTAGTAGATTATGGCAACTTCATGTCACCTATGGTGAAATAGTGGCATAGATATGTATTGGTGTCCCACAAATTTATAATGAGTGATGGTTGGGAGCCATCATGGTGTATTATTTGTGAGTTGCATAGAATTTATGTTAATACTTTGTTAATTATGATCTAGATTTAAGCTATAGACAAATCTAAGGGGATATTTATAATAAATTTTAAACTAAAGTGATATGGTGTAAAAAAAATAGCAAAGAGAGGGTAAGGTATAAAAGTGAGTGAGTGATTACCAATTTTATTCTTAAATATCATGATAAAGCATCAATTACAACTAAGTATACATTTAAACCAATATATAATGTAAAATATCCTTAGGTCAAATTCCACTATATATCAAGAAAACATCCAAGGATAATTTAAAGAGTCACAAGTAATAACCCAATCTACTTTAAGGATTTACTACTATAATCAAATAGCATTTGCACATCTGAATATAGACCAAAATGAAATGAAGAAAAAACTAAGATCCTAAAACTAATCTAGCATATGCACAAATTAAAAACCCTATGATTAGAAAATGTAACCCAAAATTCAAAGAAACTATTCAAATACAAGAAATCAAACTAATAATTGAGAAAAAATATATATTAGCAATCAACATATCAAATATGGATAATCTTTGTATAATTCCTTGATTATTTTTATTAATTTAAGTGTACAAAATTTTCTCAAAAACACTCTCTTTTACAAATGTTTTACATGCATTTATAGAAATATTAAGTAGTATATCAGATAGTTACAATATATAGGTGTATAAAATATAAGGATGACTATCCTTCCTAAGATGGTTTTAGAATACACCTAATTTCTACAATTAGATTGACCTAGGGTCAATATGCTAACAAACTAGGATAAGCCTTTACAATAGAATATTCCTATTCAAAATATTACAATGTTCTACAAAATAGAATATTGTCTAATTTTTTTGTGGGGCCTTCACTTATTGTTGTTGGAGGATGCCCAAGGCTTTATTATGTTTCTCATCAACTAGATTTAGATCCATAATAGGCTTCAAGATACCCTCTTCCTCTTGATATACCAAGTCCTTGAGTTCTCTATCATTTCTAGTCATGGCTTCTTTAATGCTCCTAGATTCATTTATCCTTTATATAGAATTAAATATAATGTCTAGGATCCTCCTATTATTATCTTGAGATTGACCTTGGATCTTTCCTTAGATTTCATGAGTTTCTAAAGTATCCCTATGTTTGAATTCTTCACCACTTATGATTCCAAGGGTAGTGGGTTGCGTAGGGTCTTTAAGCATAGTACAAAGTTGTTCAATCCATGTAATTATATCTTTATCATCTTCTAGGAGCCTTTCCATAATATTTTTCCATGCGCTCAAACTTTAAAACTTGTCAACCATAATTCCTAGAATTATTCTCAAGTGTCGTAAATTGAGGGTTTTGAAGCTTGGGATGTTGAAAAGTTTGACTATTTTATCCTCTAATGCTTGCCATTGGGTGACAATAGCCTTAGAAATTCACCCTACTATGTTAATGCACTCTACCTTAGCTTTATTATTTTGAGTGCCTCAAACATGTCATATAATGACTCATTAAGCATTTTGGTCATTGCCTCAGGTATTGATATAATTACCTGTCTATAGGTTTTATTTTTCTCTTTCCAAATTATAGACCCTCTATTTCATTCCTCTGACTCCTATTTTTTATTGTGCTAATTGAGCCTCAATCAAGCTCTCAACATCTTCTTCATGAATAGTGGCCTCACCATCCTACTGACCTCTTACTGGGGTCAAAATTATAAAGGGATCCACCTTTTGGAAGGTGAATTCCTTAGCTCCCACCATAACCTTCTTGGTTGTGACCCTCTCCAATCAAGCTATCTCTGGATTAAATTTCATTGTTGTGGATGATTCTATAAATTTTATAGGCTTTGAGACCTCTACATCGGTACTACTTGATGCTCTGGTCACATTCATTTTCTTTCTCTATGTTCCTATAACGGCCATAATTCTCCTTTCTTATTGATATTTTACCATGGCCCTAATCTATGGCTTCATTTCATCATGTACTTACATATTTTTTATGGCCCACAAATGGGAAAGAATAGGGATCTTTTGTAATTTTCCATAAATGAACCATCTAAGAATGACAGGTCCATGAATTAGGAATTCATCATTGAATAGATTAACTTCATTGGTGGGGTGAGTGAAGGTCAATTTTGGTCTCTTATTTAGTCCAACATGAACTAATGCATGTTTTACCTTCCTCTTCTCTTGGGATGCCATAGGGACAAGATGTTTTCCTTTCTCCCCTCCAAGTTTCCTTACTTAGATTTGGGCATCTTCAAATAGTTCCTCTTTTTTTTCAGTATCATATGCCTCTAGAATTTCCTTGAGGGCACCCTCAAGTGTCTCTTCTGGCTCTAAGGCTATCATATATATATTGAACTAGGGAAGGTGGACTTTGTGGGAGTGTTGAAGATGAGGTCCCCTCTCTAGTTATTTATTCCAAATTCACCTCTCCCACTTTCTCCTTACCATGACCTTGTTCATCCTAGCCTTGTATAATTTTCCCCTGAGGTTGTGGTTGTAGTTTTTCTACTTAGGGTTGTTCTTGGACCATCCTAGATAGTCTGAGTAGCAAGTGATACTACAAAGGGTGCATTTTTCATGCCTCTCTTGATGGCTTGTCATCCTTGGTCAATATATGTTCAAGTTTGATGTTATTTCCTTGGATCTTAACTAACACCTCTTCATAATTCTTGGCCTTGATGTAAATGGTGTCATGAAATTTGATATGATGCATGTATTCAAGCTTGGGGAGTTTATTCTCCTTTAAATGGATACTCGCTATGTTATTATGATCCCGCATCTTAAGTTCATCAAGTTGAAACCCAAATGAATCCCAATGCTTGGCCATGGTATCAACATGTTTCCGATCCTAAAGTATAGTTCTTCTAATGGCTAGAGGGAAGGGGTGGAGACGACCCTTCCTATTTTCTTTATAACTCTCATCAATGTCATTGATGATTTGAGAGGATATTTCTTGCTCAACAAGCTTACTTGGAACATATACTATTAATCTATAAGGCTGGGACATAATCCCCTCAATCCTCATGACTATGCATTCATGGTATTACTAGATGTCACCAATCATTTCAACATACTTCTTGATTAGTGGGTGGACCTTAGGAATGGGAACACATGTTATAAACTCCACTATGGCTAGGTAGACATAGTCACAAATAAACTACATATGGTTCCTATATTGAAAGATATGCAATTTGGAGTAATGGTGGGAAATAGTAGTTTTCCCTTAGGAGACCAATTTCTAATACCAACAAAGTTGATTAAGGAAAGAAGGGATTCAATCAGGTATGACATCATATAAAATTTCTTTAAAGTCTTCCTTTTGATTGAAGTAAATTACTTGGCCAAGAAGACACTTATTAAATCTCTAATTGAAAGGGTGAGATTTTCTTCCATCATTTAATGCATATAGGGAACCCAAATTTTGTTTGCATATGTGGTTAAAGGGGATCCAAAGGCTTGATTTAATAGGGTTATTATAACTTTTATGCCTTCCCTAAATTGGACCATTGGGATTTTGCCTTCAAAGTCCCTAAATATATGGGTTATTTAATGCAGCCAAGGTCTAAGGATAGAGTCTAGGTCATGAGTGCTAGTCCATTCTTTGATCTTTGATAGGTCCACATAGGGAATTAGAAGTTTATAATATTTCTAAAAAGATATAAGATATACATACATATATATATATATATTATCTTCTTATAATTTCCCTACCTGATGATCCATTCATTATCTACCCTATTATCAATAAATATGGGGTCAAGGACATTTATATATTGTAGTACCTTCGGTTTTGTAGTAGCATGGTGAAGGCCATCCATCTAGATAGTGACCAAGTCATAATTCCTCTTCATCATTGTGGTAATTCTTTATTTCTTATTTATGATGGGATTTAGTTCCTCTATGTTGAATATTAGTTTAGATCAATTCTTAATGCTCGAGATATTCATGGATGTAAGGTCTAATTCATTGTCCTTGAATATTCATCCTTCATTATCTTTCGACAAGTAGAGATTGGTCTCTTCTTTCAATTATTGTCTGCAAGCTACCATGATCCCTATTTCTTTAAATTGTTCACATTGGTTTGTAAATAGGTCTCTAAAAATGTTCTTTTGTGCTCAAACCATAATTAAGCTCTCCTTAGATCAAACTATGACCAAATGAATTCAATTGGGTAACTTGTATTTAGGGTTTAGGGGTTTGGAGCTTTAATGGTAGGATATATTAGACTCTAGATTATACATTCCTTGGATTTGATTTGGACCTTCACCTTTATACATTAGCATTTCCAAGCCCATAACATCTTTTTTTTTCCTTTTATATTTGTGTGGTGCCTATGTGGTATTGGTCTAGACCTTTTGTGGCATTTTTCATAAATGCCTTTGAGCACTAACCATTGTTATTTAAAGTATATTTTTTTATTTTACACCATCAGATTAAAATCTTGGATTATCACAAACCATTGATCATAATCTAGGCCCTTACTTATGATTGGATTATTTTTAACTAAGACCCATATTTGTGACACTTAGCATGTTTGTATGCCCTCCCCATGGTCTATATCCAATGTTAGTAGTTTGTTGAATAAGCATTGGCCATCCAGTGAGCTCATGATATTTTTAAAAGTCATGAGTACTTTCATGCCATTAGATGATATTTTAGTGATAAAACATGATCCATTGGATCATATGTTAGGTTTTATTCAAATGTGCTTTTGCCATGCATCAAGCTCATAGTCTCTTAGGGCTTTGTTTGAAAATTCCATGAGAGCCTCACATCATTGGATCATCCTCTAATGATAAAGCACAAACCATCAATCTACAGAGATGCCCAAACTTTAAGTTAGTACATTGTTAAAATGGGACAAAGGCTTAAATTCTTTAGGATAAATTCTATTAATTTTTTATTAAGCATGAAGCAAGCCTTAGGGTAAGGTATTTGTGTCTAAGTTTACAAAATTATATAAAGGGGATCATAGATAAATCTTCTAACCCAATGTTTATGTTATGTTTAACAAACACAATGTATGAATTAGTCTAAAAATATTTATGCCCAACCTTATAAATCATGCTCAAAAGGGGTTCTAAAATGATATGATGGTCTAACATTTGATAAGGTTTTAGTGTATTAAAAAATACATGAAAACCTTTTATTAGATGTATTTAGCCTAAGCTTTACATTTTAAAGATCCTTTTAAAATAAAACTTGGTACAAGTCTATAGTTTGAGGTTCAAGGTATTTAAATGAAATACAAATAGATTTAGAATAAGTTTATTTTGAATATAATTAGACCATGTGACCATTCTCATTTTTGTAGACTAAAGATTTTAGTGTTTGAGCATCTTTTGAGCAGTCCCCTTAGTGATTTCTAAGCTTTTCAACATGTTTTTGGAGTTTATTTTGATCCTAAGATATATAATTCATTTACTTAAAATTTATGGTATCATGGATGTCAAATATGTCCTTGGGGACATAAAATGGAAATCATGTGAATGCCAATTTTAATATAGTGAAAATTTAAGTTTACTAGGCTTAAAGTTGATCGTCACATAGACATCATATATGCCCACATAGACATCAAATGATGGTCGCACAAATATTAAATTATTTAAAACCAATGTGAGAATGCCACTTGGCACCTCTATAGGGCTTCCTAAGATCTTGGACTAATTCATTCAATTGGATTAAAATATGTGACACAATGAGAGTTATAGGATCATGATCAGGGAACTTTCTTATGATTGGTTCTTCTTATTAGGTAGTCCCCTTTTCTTTTAATATTTGAATTCAAAGGTGTCACATGTCGATCATTCTAATATTTTTTAGTCCTTTGACCTTTCAACTATGTTTCTCTCCATCTGATTGGGTCCTGCTGATGAAGCAATAACCATTGATCATGATCCAAGAGCTTAAATGTGATTGGATAGGGGGTTATGTATGGGATTCTATCGAGATTTCCTTGTGTCATATGGTCATATCACCATGACAAAGTATGGAAAATTAGAATATCTTATATGCATGCTATTTAAGTCAAATCTCAGGCTTTCCTCACTTTTTTCTATTAAATGCCATTTTAAAGTGAGGTTCATTAGATCCTAAAAGATGTGAGGGAGTTAAGTTATGACCAAAATGATAAATATAATTAGGATAAGGTCTTATGATTAAGGTCTTGATCACATAAATGAATAAATTAGGTCCTTAGGATTAAAATCTCAATCTATGTTATTAGTCAAAGGACCAAGCTAACATAAAATTAGACTTGGGGAGCTATAATTTAAGCTAAGGTGTTAAGACTAGGGTCCCATTTGTATTGATAAATAAAATGGGCCCATAGGGTTAAAATCTTAGGCTAAATTAGGAAATATTAAAAGGACCCTACAAAATGGATGTTAGTTATGCATATAAGGAACTTTAAAGGGGAAAATAATAAATAGGATTGAATGTTTTATATTAAGTTTTATTTGTGTTGAAAAACATGACTAAGCTTAAAAAATTAGTTTTATACTTAGGCCAAAAATGGATTTTTAAAAGTTTCTTACCAATTTTCTTCCCACCAATATTCAAATTTGAACTAAGGGTTTTGCCAATGTTGAAGCATTAATTTCTTAGGAATAAACACCATGAAACATGAAACTAAAAGCAATAAATACCATTCATTAGCAACATTAACCAAAATTACAATAAAACATAACCAAGTAATCTTGATTTTGATGAAGTGGATGATATTCAAATTCTACAAATGATCTTATCATGCCATATTTTCATTTTCAATTTCTAGGGTTTCTCCAGGGTCCCAATTTTCAAAAAATGGGGGTAAGTTGGCCCCAACACTAATATCTACCATATAATATTTTTACACTCTTTAGTGTCTTAATATTTCTCTTGTTTGATCCTCTTAACCACTTTCCTATAATACACATGCTTTCAAGGTAGAGGGAAGATCTCCCTAAGGAGATGCTTATACAACATCCTCCTTTGTATTCAAATTAATTCAACAAGTGAATAGAATATATTTCATAATGTAAGTAGGCCATAAAAAATCACTACTTTTAAAATATCCTTTATTTTACTTCTTAAATTTCAACAAATGCAATATGTATGGATTATAAACTCAAATTCTATTTACAACGTTTCCCAAACATTGAAACTTAAAATTGAACTAAAAAATGCAATTATACATTGAATGAAACATATTAAATGAAGAAACATGAATGTAAAAACATACATCCATCACAATTAACATTACTCTAGTGGAGTGATACACACCATGGGAACACTTATCACCATGTATTAATGACATGATTTCATTCCTCTTCTTCTCTCTCCATGGAAGAACATTGGACTCATAATAATACTAAGATATTCCCATCAACATGTCACCAACTACTGTCACACAAATAATTATATGGAGAACCTATTATTACCTTATTCCATGTGTATACAATAATTTAAATATATTATAAAAACTTTCTACATTTTTTTAAAGGTTAATTATGTGTATATAAAACCTAACAATGGCATAATGAAATAATCTTGATCATATAAAAACTAGCCTATACCTCTCATGCTATAATCAGTGAGTTCTTAAATGCATGATATATAATTTAATAAGCAACTATGCATACTAGATGATGTCAACCTAAATTTACATGGAGAGGAAAATATAACTAACATACTATCACCATTGTGATAACTTTGTCTTATATGTTTTCTTATATCTGTTTATTAGCATATAATACCTATTATACCCTTGTTTGTAAATGATATACTAGCTTGGTAAGAAAAACATGAAAATTTTCATATCCACACAAACATGAGAATGTGTAAAATGATAAAAACAAAAAATTTAATTAATGGGATGTTCACACATGTGCTTCTAAATCTAAATTGATGGTCAATATCAGCCCTTAATGAGTTAAATACCTCTCTAATTTATCATAAAATTAGGTTATTTCCCTTATTTATAATTTTAATAATGGGAACCAAATATTATTTTCGATTTACTTACATATGTGATCTATCAACATCATATCTATGTAAATATATATCCAATAAATCAATATTAAATTCTTACCATTACCCACTAGCATTGGTTAGGAGGACCTATAAGGGTTGCTCCCTCTTGATGTTTTCCATCTTGGATGTCTTGTCAAATAAATGAAAATAAAAAAAAATAGTTTGAAAAATTATCATTCTAAGGATTGATCTCTTACCATGTTTACCTATTAGAAACGGTGATGGGTGATAATTTATGAGTTGTTATACCTAGATGGTTTCTTCCTTATATGGGTGGGATTCTTAATTCTATACCTCTTAAATTATAGGTGCCTGAACCAATTCCCTCTTAATTTTATACAATATTCATTTTTATAATTATCCTTATAATTATTTATATTAATTTGTGGATAAGTTACCAACATTTTTCATGCCAATACCCATTCATATTGCAATTAGTGAAATTAATTTTTCCCAATTTATTGGATAAAATTCCCATATTTCGCCTCTCCACATTATAATTTAGAGAGTGGTATTTAAAACATTCATCATTCCTTATTTTTGTATTTATTCTTCCAACACATGGCCATATAATGGCTACTCATTAAAAAAAATAACATGGATATGTAAACCAAATATATTTTTATATATGGCCACTCTCCTTATAATTGAAAAAAATAATGGAAGACTTTTGATTTTCATACATTATTGGGATGAATTTTGTGAAATAATTATAAATTTTAATTTGTTATTCCCTCATTTCATATGTTTTCCTCTTTTATGATTATCTTCTATCTTTGATATGTTTTTCATTATACCTTGATTATTTTCCCGTCATTGACATACTTTCCCCTTCTTGGATTTATCTTGATTTCATTCATATAGTAATGGAGTGAAAATATGATATTTCATTCTTATTGGAGTTTTTTAATTCTTTTTTTAAACTCTTCTTTATCCTTTTGAGGTGGCACAATGATACCCTCCTCTTCATGAGAGGCATGTCCATTCTTTATAGAATTAGATTCCTCATTAAAATATGATAAAATAAATGATTCCATTACCTTGCATGGGTTATTTTTATTGATATAATGTCTTGTAATCTTTATCTTCCTTTATGGTATTATTAAATTATTGGCCATTGATGACAAGGACCTTTTCATCATAACCCATTTTTTCAAAAACTTCGATCCTGTTGAGATCAACATGCCCCATTTTCCTAAAAAAGGGGACACAATGAAATTTTTGGTCATTCACCCTAGGATATACCTTACCATTGAATCCAAATGATTTAAAAACCCTTTATATGACTTAAAAATTTTAAAATTCATGTTTGTCCATGAAAGATATTAATGGGTACCTTTTAATATGTTTCATTAATATCTAGTTCATTGGTTTTCTAATGATCTTATTTGTTTAAAAAGTGTTCTTGCAAGGGGTTAAGATTTGAAAATCCAAGGTATGGTCCCTAAAACTCAATAAAAATTACTTAATTAAGGTTTTTAAATCATGTTATTACTTTATCTATGTCAAAAAACATAATTTGATACTATGATGTACTGTGATTTTAAGTTTAGACTAGGGTCCAAGTTAGATTTTGTATTCAGAGTTTACAAATTTAGAATTGTCCCTTTCCTTCTATCATGTAGTTTTCTAAATTTTGAAATCTTTCCTTTATGTAAGATCCTGACACCAACTTATCCTAAATTGACACATGGTAGTATCCCATGTATCAGTCACTCGATAATATAAAGTTCAAAGATTCATCATATACATTTTAGCTTTTGAAAACAAGACCTAGCAACCCAATCAGGTCATGTCACTTGGTACTTAGTCTCATCATTTCAAGTTCAAATTGAGTTTACAAAATTATTATGACCCCATGATCCAATGTAAGTCTACCACTTGGCATCCACTCGTAACCTTCCAATGATCCTACTATTTTCTCAATTCTTGTGACCTAGTGACCTAATTAGAATGTTCTACTTATCATTCAATCACTTTATTTCAACCTATAAATGGGTTATAACCCAATCAAATAATTCCACATGTAATCTATTAATATCCTTCCAAGACCCTAATTACCTTATAAAAGTCTTGATACAAAGTGACCCAATCACATTATGCCACTTAGATAATGTCATGCCCTTCACTCCCCCATAACTAAGGTCCAATGTTTGAAATATCAATACTATGATTACGTGAAAATAATCCATTTGGAAGCTAAAATTGATGAGATGATGACATTTGGACCCATTGTCTAATGGTAATAATGTGATCAAAGGATTGACACATGTCAAAGTGTCATGGTATTCAGGTCCATTAATGGTTTCATATAATAAATCCACAAGACAATGTGAGCTAATTAAAACTTACCACTTGTTAAGGACATAGAAGTCCGAAGTTGACATAAGCCCAAAATAAAAAGGTCAATCCAAGCAACATCAAATAAGAGTGATCCAATTAGAAGGTGACACTTAGTATAATATCACACAATCCAATCGAATATCCTAATATTAGAAATAAAAGTCTTAAGTGCATGAAAATGCACCAAATGTTAAACACATGCCAAGTATAGTGCCTAGGTTTCATCTATATATCCACAAAGTGCCAATTTTTGGTGTGAACTAAATGTTGATGTGGATCATTTCGGTAGTTATAAACCCAAGTCACTTCATGTTAAAAGTCAATCCTATGATGAAAGGCCACATGGACAAGCCAAAAGTAGTGATTGGTTGAGTTCTCAAAGTGTATTTTTGAAGCCATTATAACAAAAATAAATAGCCACCCAAGATTTAAACTTAAATAAGTTAAATATACCTACCATTTATGACTCATATCTTTTAGTTCAAATTATAAGATTTAGAGTTTAAAGATTTTTATCTCAAGATATTATGTTCACTTTCAATTGTTATCTACTAAAGAATCCTAATGCATTATAAAAAGTTTGTTGAGAGCTTATTTACACTATTTTTCCATTTAAGCAATCCACAAGCTCATTAATAATAAAATTTGGAACTATGGCCAAAGATGGAACATCTAGATCCACCAAGCTAGAATAAGTTCCATTCCTCTACTCTTATAAAAAAACATGATCTTCTGGGACACTAGTTTTAACTTAGTTACATTAGCCACTAAATACAAGAATTATAATGATTTATTCTACCATGTATAAAGGAATGTAGATAAAGAAAGGGATGATGAGGAAGGCTCCAATGATGTAGAAGACAAGTTAGACATCTTGGCACTCAAATCTATAGGATTACATAAGGTTGCATCTAATCCAAAGGCACTCCCCTATGTAAACTTATTCTACCAAATATTTATCTAATATAGGTGTGTTGATGATATTATTAAGCCTTTTAATTTGGGTAATGGCATTATTTTCATTATTGAACTATCTTTTTAGGCTTATTATGATCTACCAAGTCCAAGGATTATTTACAATCAGGAAATTGTCACCTAATGACTTAAAACACATAAAATCATAGAAGTTTTAATGAATTGTGTAGAGAAAAGGGGAGGTTCATATGTAAATCTAAAAACAACCATATCCCCATCATCTAGTTTAATAAATGAGGGAGTATGGGGATGGCTATGATGAATAAGCTACATGGGGTTGAGGACACATGCCACATATATGAGAAGTGGGCTCTACTTATATCTATGATAATAAATGATGCCAAGACTCCCCATTTGGTAGAAATCATATCCTAAAACTTGACAACCTAGATTAGGAAAGTCTTAGCCAACCATGGGTATCATTTTTACATGATGTCCTACCTAGTGGATGCCATCTATGCTACCCAAAAGTTCCCCCAATTCACCAACTAGGATCCCAAGATAAAGTGGACCATGCCTCATGTCTTCTCAAAGGTAAGAATCTAAAAATACAAATAGGAGATGAGGGTAATATCTAAGCACTTATACCTAATTATGTATAGGGCCATCCATGAGAGGCTTATGCCCATGTTATCAGAGGAAATTATAACAACCTTAAGCACCTTAGGAGCCTAATGGTACTATCTATACTTCATAATGATAAGTATAATATGAATTAAGACAAACCCCTTTAGGTTTCCTACCATAGTGTCGAATTTGGATGAATAATAAATTACCTTTAAACTAATCATAAGAGTGGTTGGATTGTGCAAAAATAAGAAGAGAGGATTAGTTCATCCTTAACTATCCAAAATTAGTTAGTTTTAAATTAAAAACTAGGACTCATTCATTATTTCCACCAAGAAAATACCATCCTTAGATTTATATAAACATACCAATAGATAATGGGACCCTAAACATTTAACTTTCAAACACTACATCAATCATAGGGTATCTCTAAGCATCATCTACCATCATAAGCCTAAATATGAAAATAAGTTTTACATTAATGTAGCTAATGAGATAGAGGTGAAGTAAGATTAATGGTTATCAATATCCCACAAGTGAAGGGGAGGTTATAATATGTAGGTTTATATGAGTTTTTCTAACTTGAAGGTGCTCAAGTAGAAGCATCTACATCTGTATTTCATGATACTAGTACTATAGACTAAATGTTGTCTGACCATTAGCTTAGTTATAGGATATTACAGGCATTATCTCCAACTTTGGAGAGGGAAGAGTTGATATGAAAAATTATATTGAGTAGGATTTTATTGTAGGATCAAAATCCATCATCCCATCCTAGATATAAAGTGTTACATTAGTGTAGACAATACCTATAATGGAGGCATTAGTTATAGCTACTCCAATACCAGTACCTTCAGCATCAAGGTTACCTCTGCTACTTCTTGTTATAGAAGAACCATATGTAATAGGTCAAGAGGATGCTTATTTACCTCCATTAGTATATAACTAACCTTTGAGCATATTTGGTGAACCCTCAACTCTATACCATATGAACCTCTTTCCCTATTTAACCCACACTAGACCTGTAATTAGTCCTGTGACTATGAGATTACCCAATATCAACCCTTTTGCCATATCATCCACTTTCAAGGTCTCTATAATGGCCAATTTGCCTACAATTCTACCTAGTCCTATGCTTAGGTCCCTAATTACCAAATAAAATTCCCACTATTATCATCCCTAAGTTCCTCTATTCCCAACTAGTGCTTCGACTAGCAATAGTTATTTTTTGTCCTTAGGAATGACACTTCCCATTTCATTCCCTAATTATACATTTATCCTAGTCACCTCCATAGTTGTTTCCTAGACATCTTCCTTCTAAAGAATAACACCATCTCAATAATTTCCACCATCTATATAGCCTCAAAATGGTTCTTCAGATAAATCATGGATAAAATAAATGTAGTTAGCTAAAATGGAGATTCAAGATTTGGTCATAGTGGACCCTCCACAGGTCACATTGGAATTTGATAAGAAGGCTGGAATAATTAAGAGGTTAAATAAGAAGAAGGTTACCTATCTATACCAAAAAATTATATATGAGTCAAGGGAGACCTTATTTGAAATGAATAAGAAGAAGAGAGTTAAGCATATCTAATAACAATAGTATGAAGAGGACCCCCTCTAGGATCTAAAGGCATATGGTGATGTAGCTATTAAATTGGTAAAAGGAATACAATAGAGAGATACTCATATGTAATAGAAACACAAAGACACATTTCTAGAGGAGACCATAACCAAGGTGGAATTGGTTGTGGAAAAAATGTTTGATACATTGAACACCTTGGCCCTATACAAGTTAAATGGGGATGAAATATACAATAGGATTCTCAAAGTTGAAGGTGAATATGGGGCATATGAAAACAAGATAATCAACTTAGTGAATATGATTATAATGAAAAAGTTTGAATATTTTAACTTGGTCCCCTTCGAGGATATGAGCATTACTCAATCTTATATAATTAGAAGAAGGAAAGCATTAAACTAGTGGATTGACGGAATGAGATCCTTGGGCCAATCTCTCACCCAATAAGGTGATAGAGTCATAAATATACTTAAATAAGATAAGATCATGTACCTTGATAATAAGGATGGTTCCATTGTTAGCAAGGATGACTTTAGAGCCTAGCTAAAAAAATATTGTAAATTTTAGAAAGTAAGCCATGGCTAGAGGAGTGACCTTCAGGCATGAGATGGTAGTTTTTTCAGCTTCTTCCAATAATAGAATTGAAAATCACATGGTAATAAATGAGGCTATAGGACCTCTCATGAGTAGACATGATGTACTGATAGAGCTTACAATAAAATTACCGAAGGAACATATTATCGATATAAAATTGATCAACAATGATTATAAGTGATGCTTTAAAGCATGGAGGGGGTAGATAGAAGCTAAAAAATAAGAAATAAATAGATCACAGACTATCATTGCATGAACCTCAACCTCCTCAACCCCTCTTGTAATATATTATTCTTTGGAAACAATAGGGATCACTCCTTTAGCTGATGTGGTTTCACATTCATCTTCTTCTACACTTGGATCTTCATCATCAACCACACCAATAGGGTCCCAACCCACCACCTTGAGAGTGAGATATCCATTTTTTGGTATTTTTATTGATGAATATCATGTCCTAAATCCCTTCAATGCATTGTAAAATATTCTACTATTTGAATAGGGAATATCTTTTAGTTTTAAGGATGTGAAGGACTTTTTCCACTGATAAATGTCATACATCTAGCTCTTTTACAATTGTATTAGGCATTATAATGCCTATATATATGGGCCCTCCCC